>LVTN01001193.1:52676-82860 GCA_001649415.1 Musa itinerans
CGCGGAGTGATATTTTCGGTATCATAAAACTGCGGACGCATCCATGGTGGAAATTGCAGCTATGCATCTTGAAGGGGATGCCATACAGTGGTTTGACTGGTTTGAACACACTCATGGAGTCCTTTCATGGCGACAATTCAAAGAAGGACTACTGATCCGCTTCGGACCAACCGATTACGAGAACATTGACGGACAACTAGCAAAGATCCGACAAACCTCCACCATTCAGGAGTACCAAACCAGGTTTGAAAGGTTATCTAATCAAACTCGTGATTGGTCTGAAAAACAGCTATTGGAGACCTTCATTGAGGGCTTGAAGCCGGAGATCCGGGAAGAAGTTAAAGCGCGACAACCGTACACGCTTATGGTAGTCATCTCTTTCGTACGCCTTCAAGAGGAGCGATTGAACCATGAAGCCCGGAGGACTAGGGTCGTTCCCCGACCAGCAATACTGAAGCCCTCAGCCCCCCTACTGTCAACCGAGCCCCTGCACCAAAAAGATTGATAAGAGAATAGCTTCGAGAGCGATTTGCGAAGGGGTTATGTTAGCACTGCGACGAGCCGTGGAGTTCCTCAAAATTAATAGTTAACTTTCCCATTGCAGGTATCCAGATGAAGAAGCTGGACAGATACCCATGGCATTTATCGTCAGACAACCTGGAATTTTGGCAGTCTCAAAACGAAATCAAGACTCACTTCCTCCCATAGAGCATTAGGCACTGGTAATAGAGTGTACAAACTAGAATTTTGACTTCTTGTTTTTACCAAATGACACACTCGGCATTGCTTTACAAGTCTCTCAATATCTCCGAATATCTTAAGCCAATAAAAATTTGATTGAACAAGAGCTAGAGTCTTGTCCCTACTGAAGTGTCCTCCCAAAACACCACCATGAGCTTCAGCTAGAATTATTTGTCTCAAATAACAAGATGGAACACACAAGATATTGGCTCAAAAAAGAAAACCATCAAGATAACTTGATTTGCAATTCTACCATATTGAGCCGAAATCCACATTATTCTCATAGATATCTTTGAATGTCTCAAATCTAACCACTTTGACTTCTATTGCTGATAATAAAGAATGCTTTCTGCTCAATGCATCAACAACTACGTTTTGAACACCAGATTTGTGCTTGATTGTAAAGTTATAAGATTGCAAGAACTCCACTCAAGTTGCATGTCTCTTGTTTAGCTTGTGTTTGTGATTAATGAACTTTAATGCCTCGTGATCAGAATATAGGACAAATGGCTTGGCAAGAAAATACTGACTCCAATGAGATAAAGCTCGATAAATGGCATAGAACTCCTTATCATAGGAAGAATATTTTCTTCTAGTATTATTCAGCTTCTCACTAAAAAAAGGCAATGGGCTTTCTGTCTTAACTCAAAACAGCACCAATTCTCAAATTAAAGGCGTCACATTCAACCTCAAACACATTGTCAAAATTAGGCAGAACTAAGAAAGGAGCTTCGGTCACCTTTCTTTTTAACAGTTCAAAGGCATCATCAACCTCACTAGTCCACTTGAATTTATCACATTCCAGGCATTCAATGATTGGAGCAATAATAAAGCTTAAACCCTTGATAAATCTCCTGTAAAAGAAAGTTAAGTCATGAAAACTCTTCACATCATGCAATGAAGTAGGTGTTGGCCAATTAAGAATAGCCTCTACCTTACTTTGATCCATCATGATTCCATCTTTTGAAACAACATACCCCAAAAACACAACACTATAAGTAAATAAATCATTCTTTATATTAGCATAAAGTTTTTGCTGCCTCAAAATAAGAAAGATCTCTTTAAGATAATACATGTGCTCCTCTTCATTCTTGTTGTATACCAATATGTCATCAAAGTAAACCACAACAAAAGTCTCAATGCATGGCTTAAGTATGTGATTCATAAATCTCATGAAAGTGCTAGGAGCATTAGATAGCCCAAATGGCATAACCAACCATTCATACAAGCCTTCTGTAGTTTTAAATGTTGTTTTCCACTCATATTCATACCTCATTCTTATTTGGTGATAGCCACTCCTCAAATCAATTTTAGAGAAAATAGAAGCATCACACAATTGATCAAGTAAATCATCTAACCTTGGAATGAGAAAATGATGGTCAATAGTGATTTTGTTAATGGCGCGGCTGTCCACACACATTCTCCAAGAATCATCCTTCTTAGGCACCAAGAACGATGGAACCGCACAAGGACTCATGCTCTCCTAAATCAACCCCTTTTCCATCAACTCATCAACTTACCTTTGAAGTTCTCCATGCTCCTTGGGACTCATTCTATAGGCTGCCTTGTTAGGTAGAATAGCCCCCGGAATAAGGTCAATGTGATGTTGGATGTCTCTCAAAAATGGAAGGCCATGTGGAATCTCTTCTTGTACAATATCTTAAAACTCCTCCAAGATTGGTTTCAAGATTGCTGGTGTCTCCTTGTGTTGTTCATTCTCCTCTACCACTACTAGGGCCAAAACATGACCACCCTTTTCTAATTCACCCTTGCATTCACCATAGGAAGCTAACTTCCTTCTTTGGTGCACTGATTGCAAAAGGTTATAATGGAGCTAAAATAATCTTCTTTTCATTCATTTTAAAAGAATAAGTATGTTTGTAGCCATCATACAACACCCTCCTATCATAATGCCAAGGTCTACCCAACAACAAATGACAAGCATCCATAGGAGCAACATCATACCATACTTTATCTTTATAATACAAGCCAATAGAAAACGAAACTAAACATTTTTTAGTTACCTTGATGTCATTTCCTTTTTGCAACCAACGTAATTGGTAAGGATGTGGATGAGGGATTGTGTCCAACTTTAGCTTCTGCACCATCTCCAAAGATATCATATTTTCAAAGCTGCCACTATCAATGATCACAAACACACCTTGCCATGAGAAGAGCATTTAGTGTGAAACACGTTCCTTCTCACCCAACTTTCATCCTCAGCAACATAGGACACTTGTAAGCTACGTTGCAATACAATAGACAAACCATGATCAACATAAGTAACCTCTTTCTCATCATCATTATATTTTAGTTTGTCATTGGCTTCATCTCCTTATCCATCACTATGATCTTCAACCAAAGTAACAATCCTCTTATTTGGACAATCTAAAGCAATATGCCCAAAACCATGACGTTTAAAGCATTTTCGACCACTTGGGGAAGAAGAATTAGGTGTTTGTTTGCTGCCAACAGATCCTTCACCCTTGTCTTGCACCTTTAATACCACCTTGCTCTAGACAGTAAGCTTCAAATTTCCTCCTTTCGTATGGCCTTCTTTTGACTCGTACCGAGAACTCTTTTCAAACTTTTGTTGCTTTTCAACTTTTAAAACTAACTTGCTCACATCAGTTAAAGACCAATATGGCTGCAGTTGAACCACTTTAGCAATCTCATATTTCAAACCTTCTAAGTATCTTACAATGGTTTGTTCTTCTAGTTCCTCAAGCTCTCCTTTTAACATGAGATTATCGAATTCGATTGTATACTCCTCCACACTAAGATCTTTTTTCTTGAAATCATGGATTTTGAGAAAGATCTCTTGGCTATAGTTGTCAGGTAAATATTTCCTCTTCAACTCCCTTTTCATTTTCTCCCATGTCACAATCTTACTCTTCCCCTCACGTTCTCTTTACTTCGTTAGATTTTCCCACCAAAAAGATGCATTCTCTCTGAGTTCGAGTGCCACAAGCTTTACCTTATTTTGTTCTGGTGGTTCATGAAAATCGAAAATTCTTTCCATTATATTAAGTCAATCAATAAAGTCATCAACATTGATTTTACCTTCAAACTCTGGAATATCCAATCATGTGTTGTATTTATTCTCACTCGTTTTGGACTTCATGCCTTGCCCGAAATCTTCTCGACTCCTTTAGGTGAGGAGGTGTATCATCATCAAAAGTAAACTCTTGGACATCATTTTCATGCTGGTTGTTTCTACTTCGAAGTTCTTCAATGATTTCATTTTATTCTTGTAGACTATGTAGTAATCTTAATAGCTGCAGCCTCAATGACTCAACATCATCTTCATAGTCGCCTTCACCAACTACATATTTTCCATTCCACCTTGTCATGATTTCTAACCTTTAGCTCTGATACCAAACTGATACGGGAGGGTAATGCAAAAGAGATTTTGAAAAAAAGCTGATAATATAGTTGTATTTGTTGGAATAAGTTTTTCGGATAGAAAAGGAACGAACTCACAATAATACTTTAATAAAATCGAAAAATAGCTCACCACCAAGTTTAAAATCACAAAGGGATACAGAAAGTTCACCACCCCAAGGATAATAAACAAGGATACAGAACTGAAAATAAAAGACTCACCACTCAAGGAAGCATCCAAGAGATACAGAGTTTAATAGAGAACTCCAAGAAAGCTTCTATCAATATCATCAGTTTTCTAAACTTCTTTCTAACCCTAAAACACCAAAATAAGAATGAAACGGTGCAAGTTCGTAGGATACCCCAAGGAAACTTGTGAGTATTATTTCTATCACCCCGAGGACCAAAAAGTCTTTGTTGCCAAAAGGACGATGTTCCTTAAGAAAGAAAACATTCTTGGTGGAAATAGTGAAAATGTGAGAGAGTTGAGTGACGTTAGAGAACCTAGCCTAAGCACCATTCCGCAGGCCAAGTCTATTTAGATACCTAGCACACAAGTTCCAACTTTGCGTAGGTCCGACAGAGTGTCCCATCCTCTTGAAAGATATGTGAGACATATCAAAGGAGATGACATTGAGGATGTTAATCTTCAGACCTACGAGGAGGCTATTACGAGCAGACTCCAAGAAGTAACAAGAGGTCATGAGTTCCGAGATGGATTCCATATACTCCAATAAGGTTTGGAATATAGTTGATGCACCTAAGGGTATTGTACCCATTGGTTGTAAGTGGATCTTTAAAAAGATCGGAGTAGATGAAAAAGTGGAGACCTATAAAGCAAGGCTAGTGGCTAAGGGGTATCGTCAAAGGCAAAGTGTTGACTATAACGAAACCTTCTTGCCCGTGGCCAAGCTAAAATCCATCCGAATTCTATTGGCCATTGTAGCACACTATGATTATGAGATATGGCAGATGGACGTAAAAATCATGTTCCTCAATAGCAACCTCGAGAAGGAGGTGCATATGATACAACCTGAGAGATTCGTGCCCAAAGAAAGTCCAGATAATGTATGCAGATTGCTTAGATCCATATATGGACTAAAGCAAGCTCCCCGAAGTTAGAACACAAGATTTGATGAGATGATCAGATCTTTTGACTTTGTTAAGAATGAAGATGAGTCTTGTGTGTACAGGAAGGTAAATGAGAGCGCTATCACCTTCTTAGTGCTATATGTGGATGACATCCTAATCATTGGTGATGTAGGAATGCTCTCCACTATAAAGGTCTGGTTATCTAGACATTTCTCCATTAAGGACTTAGGAGAAACATCATACATCTTGGGGATTCAGATCTATATAGATAGATCCAAGAGGATGCTTGGCTTATCCCAGTCTAAGTACATAGACACCATTGTCAAAATGTCTGGTACGGAAAATTTCAAGAAAGATCTCATCCCGATGAGACATGGAATATCACTTTCTGGGTATATGTCCCCAAAGACTCCTGAAGAAAGGGCAGACAAGAATAGGATACCCTATGCCTCAGCGATAGGATCCATCATGTATTCTATGCTATGTACCATGCCTGATATAACGCATACTCTAAGTGTTACGAGTAGGTATCAAGCGGATCTAGGTTTGGAATACTGGACGGCAATAAAGTATATCCTCAAGTACTTAAGAAGGACTAAAGATCTTTTGCTGGTATATAAAAGAAGTAACATCAAGGTTAAGGGCTATATAAACTCGAGTTTTCAGTCCGATATCGATAATAACAAGTCTAACTCAGGGTATATATTCACCTTGAATGGAGTAGTAAGTTAGAAGAGTTCTAAGCAAAATACTAACGCTGACTCGACCACATAGGCGAAGCTTATTGCTGTAGCACAAGCAGCAAAGGAGAGAGTCTGAATGAAGAAGTTCATTATATATTTGAGAGCCGTGCCGAGCAACGAGGAGCTGATTCCCTTATATTACGACAACAACAGGGCGATTGCTCAAACGAAGGAACCCAGGTCTCATCAGAAGTCCAAGCATGTTCTAAGGAGGTTCCACTTTATCAAAGATAACGTAGCCTGTGGTGATGTAGCAGTGGAAAGAGTTTCATCCGAAGATAACATCACAAATCTATTGACAAAGTTGTTATCTCAGATTATTTTTTAGCGTCACAGGGGTCTGATGGGGATCAGGCACATAGGTGATTAGCTTTAGGTCAAGTGGGAGATTGCTAGTTATATGTGTCCTGCAAGCCAATCACGTGAGTGATGGCACATGTGACATACTGCACAATCGTTTTGGTGGTTATTATTATTATTATTATTATTATTATTATTATTATTATTATTATTATTATTATTATTATTATTATTATTATTATTATTATTATTATTATTATTATTATTATTATTATTATTATTATTATTATTATTATTATTATTATTATTATTATTATTATTATTATTATTATTATTATTATTATTATTATTATTATTATTATTATTATTATTATTATTATTATTATTATTATTATTATTATTATTATTATTATTATTATTATTATTATTATTATTATTATTATTATTATTATTATTATTATTATTATTATTATTATTATTATTATTATTATTATTATTATTATTATTATTATTATTATTATTATTATTATTATTATTATTATTATTATTATTATTATTATTATTATTATTATTATTATTATTATTATTATTATTATTATTATTATTATTATTATTATTATTATTATTATTATTATTACATTTTTTTCACTTTATATTGGATGATAAATATATTGTGATGTCCTTGGATATGTGCAATGGGAATTGGATCATAATCATGATAATGAGACCAATTCACCTATAAGCATAATCCCTAAAGATTCTCGGTTATAGGTTACTCAAGAGAAACATCAAGATAGTCGGACAGACCGGTGTATTATATACCCGTCTATATGATAGAGGCAGTTGATCTCATAGCTGCTTGTATGGGAACACTAAGAATATAGTGTAGGTGCTCATTGGAGAATTAGTTTATTGAATGATCCGCTCACGGAATGCTGATGGTTAATGATACCTCATTGTTAGACAGCAATTCCGTGGACCTAGTTGTGTGTCTGGTCCTTAGACTTAAGACACCAAGGATGCCTTGTCTCTTTGATACCAAACTTATAGGTCTAGAAGTTCCAGATCAAGCACAGATGGTCATCAAGAGTGATAGTCAACCTTACGAAGGCAATTGAGCATCAATAAAAGATCATATGCTCTCGGTGTCATGAGAGAAATGTCCATGTGTTCTCGCTCAAGCAAATCCCTAGCTAGGGTCATTCGAATTAAGAAAGTTCTCCGAGAGAATTCGATTAGAACGAGACGAGAGCAGATTTCGTATGGTCCTGACAGCATCATGCCCGGTATACGGTCTCTGGGATATTAGATGGATGAAGGACTATAAATACACGGTAACTGAGGGCAAACATGTCCAATGGATTAGATCCCCCTATACCGTCTGGAAACTATGGCGTAGTGGCCTAGTACGTCCATAGTCGATGAGTTGAATGAATTATTATGGGATAATAATTCACTGTGGCAGAAGAAGTTCTGACAGGTGCAACTCATAGCCAACTCAGTATTGGGCCTAGAGAATCACATGCATATAGTGGATGACACAACGAATAAAGGATTGGATATGTAATGTCCAATAAGCCTCTATTTTATTGGATCCGTTAGGTAAGACCTAATAAGAGCTTATAATGGATAATTAGATAGAGATCTAATTTCCATTAAGCTAGGGATAATTGGATGGAGATCTAATATCCAATATGCTAGGGTAATTTGATGAAGATCCAATACCCAATAAGATATAATCCATTAGGGTTAGCAGCACGAGCTCTTTATAAAAGGGATATGGGTCTAAAAGGGTTATAAGGCTGAACCCCTTAGTCGTCGCCCCTTATCCTCCTCTCCATGCTTCTTCCTCAACCGACTACCCCCTCTCTAGTACGAGAGGGCAGCAAGGACTACCCCTACTGCGTGGTGGTGGTGCGCGAAAGCGAGGAAAGAACGTTTCGCAAGAGAAGGTACGTCGTCACATCCTCCGCCGTGTAGATTACCGCTATAGAGGAGAACACGAGATCTCCTTCATCCACGGACTGGGATATGCAGATCAGGGATATACAAGTTCCCTTAGGTGAGATCGTCTCACGTCTTACGTAATTTTCGATTTGACGAGTTTTTCGCTCCCAATCGTTGCATGCGATTTGATATAAATATGTTTTTGGGAAACCGATTTCTGTTTTGTGTTTCTGTTGCGCGTGTGATGCTCTCCCAAGTTTCCCAACAAAAGGTGGGTCAATAACCCTCTGATAATTGACGAGTAGCTTCATCTCACATAGCAACCCTCTGACAACATATTCTTCTCGTGGTAACTCTCTCCTTCCCATCTTGCTCTCCCTCTTGGCTCTTTTTGCTTCCCTCCACTGTCGTTGCCCTACTGCCCTCGTCGAGCCTCCTTACTCCTTAGGCCTCAACAACCCCCCCTCCCTCCCTCCTCTCCCTTTTATTCTTTGTGTTGCTTTCCCCTCTTCTTCCCTCTTGTTGTACACTCCCTCTTTCTCCTCATCGTCGCCTCCCTCCCCTCCCACCTCTTCCTTCTTCCCAATAACTCCCCTTACAATGAATAACCATTGAGCCCCCCTCTCGCCTTCCTCCTCCACTTTGTCCTCTTATCTAATTCCTCCTCCTTCTTATCCTTCTCTTTACTTCTTCCCCTCTCCTTCCCTCTCATTGTCCCGTCCCTCTTTCTTCTCCGTCGTCACCCCCTCCCCCTTTGTCTTCCTCCTCCCCAAATAGCTCCCTTCCTAACTGATAACCATCAAGCCTCTCCGGACTCCAACAGCCCCTTTACCCAATTCCTCCTCCCTCCTCCCTCTTCTCATTAATTATATATATATATATATATATATATATATGTATATTAATATTTATGATCACCTCGGGTGTTTGGGCACCTTGGCATCTTTTAGTGTCTAGCGCCTTTAACTACACTCCTATCTTTTGGATTTTAGGATTTGGAAAAACAATCACAAATGGACTACAGATGGATTACTTAATATACATATTGATTTTGACCAAGGAGAAAGTGAAAAAAGCATTGAACAATGAGTGGAAGGCTAATTAGTATTCGTCTATGTAGGACCCATATGGATAGATATTCACAAGCATATTAAATTTTGACTTCATTTACAATCTAGATAATATGTATTTATAACATGCTATATTACTATGTTGACTAAATCAAATTGTTTATCTTGCAACATATTACCTATATTATTAGTATAGTCTTGCCACTAGATCAAATTTGTTGCACGCTCTAAGAAATGTTATTCCAAGAAGGTGTCAGCTAATGTAGTCATATCATGTTGATATCCTATGGATCTTGGCAATAAACACTTATATTTGATTGATAATTCAAATGATGTTTAATGATTTCTTTAGCTATTAATTATTATTTTTTACAACTGAGTGGTGGCTATAATTTGGAGAATCCACACCCAATTTAACGAAGTTTGTGATTTGTGTGCTTTAACAAATGATGTCATCGAGTGAATGTAAACTTAATTAGTCAATAATTCTCCTTGATTCACACAATGGTCTGCAATCGAACGCTTGGAGAAGCTTATATATATGCATTAGATGTGTTGAGCTTGACAAGGAACTAGAGGAGCCAGAAATGTGATCCTTTTGACCTCCAATACTATAAAAAAAATTCTCAACTAATGTAAAAGGTGCAAAGAACGTAAGGATCCTTTAATTGATGAGGCTAGAGACCCCTACGTCAGGAGGAACCTAAGGGATCCATCTCATTTAATCCTTGAGGCTATAGAAGCCCTAAGTCAAAATGTGGCAGTCACACATCGTGGAGTCAGCCTAATAGGGTTATAACACTCAACAATCACAGATGTCTACCTGATGCGCGACGACGAAGGGGAAGGTAATAGATTCAATCAATTCGTTAAAAAGATTTGACAAGCAACAATTTCACTCCAATGACAAGACACCTCCCTCACATTCAACACTCCGTGATGCATGAGGTTTATAGAGACAATGGCAACATCAACAACTATCAATAGTAACAACAACCATTTGATTGTCCCGTCTACTTACCTCAGGATAGGGCATGGCCAGAAGAGCAACACTTTACACATGTCACCTAAGATTCATATCACAAAGCTCGAAGATCCATGCATATTGTTTATGGTCAGAAGGATCGAGGAAAGGGGAAGGCAATCAATGACTTTTGAGTAAATGTGATAGAGTCTCTATAATGTCGACATCGATGGGAGCTCGACATTCGTAGCCTTCACATTATCGAGGATCCTACGACCAATAGATATGCGATAATAATTTGTCATTTTCTTCAAATCTAATCGATCTTATTATAAAGAACAACAGGTCAATGGCGATAGCAGAAGTTTCAGTATGCTCAAACCTCCCCACCCTTGATGCTACATTGATACTTGCCTCGAGAGGCTCCTTAGACGTGTTATTAATGACACTCAGCACTAACTATTACTACATTAATCATTGATGCATATAATGTGTTATGGGAATAGTTTCAAGATTGGGTTCGATAAACATATCATATTAAATTCATATGATTGAGGACTTCAATCCATCATGCATCAAATCCCATGGTTTATCTCAAATTCTCGATAGTTTAATTGGCTGAAATCCTAAAGTTTTGACAAATAATCTAACATCTCAACTGATATCTTTGTAGGTGATTCAAAGAGATAAATTCCCTTTTTTATCCTTATAACCTATAATTCCTACTCATTTATGCCTTATGTTCACTTTATTCTTATTTAATACAATAAAAATGCCATTATATAATGATTAAAAATGTTTAAAAAGGTCTTTATTTTTTACTATTTTTTACCTTTTTTCAAAATTGACATGTACCAATGCGACATTTTAAGCACTGCAGTCAAAGTGTTTGATGCATGTCCGTTATCTGTTGTTGTTCTTGTTCTCTATTTCTTGTGGTGTTTTCGAGTGTGTTCTCATAGGCAGCATGTAAGGGGCATGAAGTAGTACTGTCAAACCCATTTTTTATTGGCAATGTTTCTATTTTGTGTTTTTTGTTACATAAAACATACAACATGCAAGCATTATAAGCAGAGCGAGGTTGCACACATAGGAAAATGGTCAAAACAATCCTATGCTCACGTGCCATGAGTTGAATTCTAGATAACAATCATGTGGTGCGAAACATCAATTGTCTCAGCACCCTTTAGGTGATGGGGCTTCAGTTATATTTCTATGGACGAGACATTGCTCAGTCTTGTTATCAGTGTCACATGGACACTTGTGCATTACAACTTTGTACACGGTGTACTGCCTTGGACACTTCAAAGCTTACGAAGGGTTAAAGTATCTGATGTATGCGACTAGTTTAGAGTCAAAGCATACTGTCACGCACTTTAGCTAGTTTTGCCTAAATCGTGCGGCACCCTTGCGTGTCCGTCCGCAAAGGTCAGCCTCCCCGAAACCTCCTATGGTACCTTAGGACCTACAAAAGAGAAAACGAGTTAGAGAAAGCGTTTCACTCAGGATCCACAAGCAATCATTTCAGCAAACACTTCATAGTCAATGCAAATTACAAACAGACTTCACAAGAGTTGAACGATCGCACAACAAAGGGTCTAAAATGGTCCACTACAGATCGAAATCCCCACAAGTGCCCACACGACACAACCTTTGTTTGTAAGCCTAAGACGGCTACCAAAACCAAAGAAAATGAGGCTGCTAAGCCTATTATCAGCCCTTTACAAAGCTGTGCAAAGCATGAACAAAACCGAAAGACACGAAAATACATGAGCATTACATCAAACATACCGTTTACAGTTTTGTCCATGACATTCTCCCTCACTTATTCCTTCGACGTCGTTATGGAAGCCTTTGCAGACACTGCATCTCCTTATCCTTACTGAGTCGTCAATCTTCTGCTCTAGTTGCAATGTGCCTCTTGGCTCCCAACTGCACTTTGTCACTGTTGTTGAGTAGTCGAACTTTGATCCGCCATGTTACTTCAACTCGCTAATGACATTGACTCTGGTGTGGGGTCGGCAAAGTTGTGTCGATCCCTGTTGTTTCCTGCAGATCTCTCAGATGAAGAAAAAGACCATCCTTAGTATGCGTTAGTATCTCAAATGCCTCATGCCGCTTAAACTAGGTAGATACTTGTTGGAGCTTTAATGAGCATCACCTCGCAGACTTAAAAGTTTTTGGGTCCTTCATAAAATTTGCCCATCAATTCTTTTTCCACTTAATCGTCACTTCCACGTTGGTTCGCATCACTTCCGCTTTCGATTGACATTCTGTTGGGAAATAAAACAAATAATCTACTCTCAGTAACACTGATCATCATTGGTGAGGATTTGACAACTATTGTCTTTCATTAGGTTTCTTCGAAGGGTTTTTGAACCTGTGCAGAGCTCCTCTGTTGGATAGATAAGAGAATTGGTGTACTCGGTTTCGGCCATTCTCTTAAGAGTTGAGAAAGCAAAGGTTACTTGACTTCGCTTGCCTCCTCAAGGGTTAGTATTCCATGCATCGAGCTGGTTACTATCATTCGCCCGCTCTTTTGCTCACACTTCTGAAGCACTCGAAGTTTTTACACTCCTTGAGTTGAGTTAGCCACTGTGATTCACCTTCTCAATGCCATCGAACATCTGGAATACAAGAAGTTCTCACCCCAACTTGGAGCAAGTCTCTAATAGTTTTGGTCGCCTCTGGAATTGTACAGTCTTCTCCATCATCTTTGCCGCCTACTCCTTTGAGTCGCAATGGAGTCCTGGCCGCCCTTTGAGTCACAAGAAGCCTAAGACGACCACCAAATCAAAGAAAATGGGGTTACTAAGCCTACTATCAACCCTTTACATGTTGTGTAAAGCATGAACAAAATCGAAAGACACGGACATACATGAGCATTACATCAAACACCCATTTACAGTTTTGTCCCATGACAATACGACGAACTTTGTACGCAGTTGGTTTCTGGTTGATTTTGTTACACGACCATTTTGAGATTGCAAGGTCCATCTTTGTTTTTTACGGTGCCTATAAAGTGTTTGATTGTGAAATCTTAAGTTTTGGCTTCTACAAAACGGCCTTTTCCCTTGTAGGTCCCGATAGGACTGCATGAGGTTATGAGTAGGGAGACAAATATCGCAAGGTTAATACACAACTTAAACAAAGCAACTAAGTTTGTGACAATTATGGGACAAGCGCATTAACAAACACGACATCTAACAGAGGTAACCTAGTGGGCTGCTTGGAGGGCAGTCCGGGTGACCGTTTAAAGAATATAGGTTTAGAAACGTTGGAAATAAAGTCATCTAGAGGAGCATGCATCCAAGATTGTGTTCAAAGGGATGACCAACACATCGCACGAGAGGCACCACAAGGATAAGCGAGCTCGAAAGAATATACATGCACATAAAGGACGAGATGGCTTAGTTCAAGCTACAGCTCAATGTGGTCAACGTAACTTCACAGTGCTCGATGTAAGCGAGAGAGCTCGGAAGAATTGTCTGTGACCATCCCAAGGTGATCGAAATTCGACGTAATGGACAATGAAAATTTTATCTTTTACATGAGGAAAGTATGTATGAAAGAAGTATGCGAAGATGAATGTTGCTCCAACGAGACAAGTTTCCAAGAGGATAAGCCCAAATTTTCGATGAATGCTTCTTGTGCAATGGACCACACACATTGAAGGAGATGCCTTTAAGAAGCATGCCTTACCAATCTCTCTTCCAAGCCGAAAGACAAGGGTCGCAAAGATAAATGCTCTATAAAGCTCGTAAGAAGCCAAAATCTAGCTACAGTGAGGAGTCATCACAAGATCTCATATGAGGTGATATATCGATGGACACGTCATGAGATGAAGTCAGGAAGCAACTGAAGACAATACCAAAGATGAAGGCATGCGTCGAGCCGATGAGGTGAACATCGAGCTTTATGGAGGGCCGACCCACGTAACAAAGGACCATGAGGGCTATAATTATCTCACTATAAAATTGAGTCTCGATATAGGTACCAAGGCAAGGAGGCCCGACTCAACTTGCATAGATAAAATTGGAGTCAAAAGGCTTTTGGCACAGGGCAAGACAAAGGTGGGAACTATTGAAGAATATGTTAATGTGTTATCATTCGAGTTATCGCAAAAAAGCATATCCACAAGCCAAGATCAACTTTAGGTAACCACCTAATAGCTATAATCTAAAACATGTTAAAACAACATGAATCTAGTCTCTTAGCTCGTGATCAGATAAATTAGGAGGATGATTTAGTTGTATGATGAATTAATCATACATTAATGTCTTTTTCTTTTCACTTGACTAAGAGATTCCAAGGCACATCTCTAGAGTGAAAAAAAAAAAAAACTTCAAATACGATGCATGGTAAATTAGTAGCCCTACACTTGGATGCATTGATTGCTTTCTTTCCTTTCCCAACACTTTCCTCATTATTACTTAAAGATATTGAATTGGCATTATCACTCTATCTTTGATATCTCCTTAATCCTAAAAATCTTTAATTAGCATAAATTTTCACTTGGCAATGGAAGATAAATTAATCTATGGAAGACTAATGGCTTGAACCCTCCTGTTAAGATTTCCATACTAAAAATCCTAAGATCACAATCACCTTTGGCTTGTGCCAACATGGTTTTTGGTTGAACTTTGAAGGCATTATTTGAACCTCATTCTTGGGCCCATAGATCACATTCAGTTGCTTTCCTTTATTTATGGAAAAAAAATGGGCAAGTTAAATTGCTTGGTTTAGATGATAGAATCTCTGGGATAGAGCTTGAATGGTTTTTTGTGCCCTCCATCTACCTTGATTTTGAGGTGACTTATGTCCAATTCCCATGGCCATCTAGCTCCATTCCCTCTCTGTTGATCTGTATGAGATGATTTACAAAGGAGTGAAATAACAAAGTTTTTCAGAGAAACATCCTCACCAAGGCCTTAGAGTAGTTTTCTAACTTCAAAAGGATCCTACTTATATTAGCAGTTGGGAATCCAAAAATTTGACACATTTACTGGATTGTCTTTTAGTTATTGCAATTGGATTGGGAACGCTCTCCTGCCTTCGTTATTTCTAATTTTTTCCTTTTTTTTCTTTTTACTTTTCTTTTGACGTTTTTTTCCTTTCCACCCTGTACTTATTTTACTAGCTTTATGAAATATGAATGTAGCTTGTAGTCTTTGTCAAAAAAAGATAAATGCACCATCCATACAACTCAACCTTACTCCTAGGGACAGCACATATTGTTGCTACCAATATAACCAGTCAAGATCCGACATATGCTATTCCAGTATTTGTCATCTAGTTACTCAGATATAGTTGACTCCCAATAATATGAACCTTATTACTAAATGATCACTAACTTGCTAATCCTGTCAATATTACAGATAAACTCAAGGATTTGCCAAAAACATAATACAAAATAGGCAAACATAAATGAGATATGGTCACTATAATATGTAAATGGCTCTCATCCAATTCACAGAATCTTCCTTATAATCTGCATGTAAACTGTAATCCAAGATTTCCTTTTAAAAGCTGGAAAACTTGTGTATAATAAAACAGTACCTTCAAACAGATTGGACAGTAGTTTCCTTTCACAAACAATCTACCACAAGCATCACAACAGGTATAGCCTAAAAACCACCTGCAGATCATCGATCCATGTTAGAGTAGGAATGATGCCAGTAAAACAGACTAGTTTCAGAGCTAGTGGTTCAACTTAATAGTGTATAAAACATCTCAGAAGACTAGAGCATCATAATGAGGGCCATGTGGTTCAACTATGTGGCGTAGAATATATCTCAAACCATGGTATGCAATACCGAATGGTACCGCCCGTTACGGGCAGTATGTATCGGTACGCGAACCGTCCACTACCGGACGGAACGTGCTACAGTGCTATATTATTACACTGTAGCAGTTCTATAGTGCTACAGTATTATACTGTAGCAGTGCTACAGTGCTGCAGTAGAGGAGAAAATATATAAAACTGCTCGGTACACCCTGGTGTACCGCTCGATATGCCCTGGTGTATCGCTCGGTACGCCGGTACCATACCGTACCAAGTCAACCTCGAAACACAGGTACGGTACGGTATTACATACCTTGTCTCAAACAACTACACCAAAATATCACAACCTTGTTGATCAACTATGTAGTGTAGAAAATAGCTCAGACAACTGCAGCAATTTAATCATGCGAAATGCAGTTTGGTATTTGAACTACCTTGTGCTAAGACCACTTCCTGAAATGGTGGACCCACAGCTGTGACATCTTGTATGCTTTGGACACAAGTAAGGTCCACGGCTCACATTCTGCAAGTTAAATTGTTGACACAATACTTGAAATGCAGAAAACTATGCATTATCCAGAAATCAGTCATATAACACACCTTGTGTGGTGGGTGCTGACAGTAGCAATGATAAGTGCCATCGCACCTTTTACAGTACATCAGTTTATTGGGATCACCAGTTCTTCGGCAGACCTGGGTAAAAGAGAATCAGGAACTGATATAACCATCAACTCAAGCACGGACGATAACAAAGAACATGACAAAAATGAGCAGATGACATCAAACAAAAGACACCTAGCAGAATGGAATAAAGGCAACAGGTTTCACTATCTTAAGGTCAACACCGGATGGTTTTTCAGTTGTGTAAAAGTTGGTCATCAATTTTCTAAAGAACCTTTTTGAAGCAGAAGAGAATGTTAAGAACTAGAATATTGATGCTTTTCACTATCAGTTTTGCAACTAAACCACATGGTTTCAACTTTCAACACAACATACAAATAAATACTCGTATATATTGAAATAAGAACAGTTTGTCATTCTGGCATTGAATTATTTTTCTAAGATTACCTGGAGAGCCGGAACTTCATTATGAGCACTCATGAACATTATAGGCTTATGTCACCCATGGAACATCATGTTTGATTTACACACCACATAGAAATTTGTTGCAGAAAAAAGTAAATCATGGTATTAATATTTTTCCAAAATTGATGTGGAATCTAGACATTCATGTTATAGCATGGATAAGAGTCAAAACTAACTAAAGCAAATAAGTGGAGTTACATTTCATGCCAAATAGCACAGAGCCACAGACAAAGCTTGAACAATAAAGAGCAATATCATATTGCAAGTACCATAGTAACAGGATTGGCACAAGATAAGAAGTTAAGTTCTCTGTTCTACCGAGCTATATTATTATTATTTACTATATGTAGTCATATTTATTCACTTTTCAAGGAAAAAAATGCATTAGTAACATAGTCAAGAGTCGAGTATATTTATCATCACTAAAATATCATCTTTATCAAACTTCTTGACCCTCATCTCTGATTGGATTTTCAAAAGCAAAGAGGGATATCAAATGACTACAGATAGATATCAGGCCTATATATTTTATCCTGAGGCCATCTGGCATTAACCTTCATGCCTGCACTGCAAGAACATAAATAATCATTCTTGATGAAGGGACCAACAGCAGATCACTGTTGTCGTGGGACACTGGAGGAGACCAACAGCAGATCACTCAGAATTCATATGACCTCTAATTCTCACTAAGTATGCTGCCAGCATGACCATGTTGACATTGACACGGGAGTGTCTAATTTGCTACAATCTGCTCATATGGACCTTGCTGATGCTATGATATTTTCTTCAGCCAATATTGTTGCCTCATACTCTTCAACTCAGCCCACTCAAATATGACAGCTCATCAGCATATTCCCTACAGAAAGTTAAAGTTGTTTCAAGGTGTTTTTCTTCATGACCAAGGAATGCATTAAAAGAGTTGGTTAGCAACTGTAAAACACTTAATTTCGAAATTCCCTATGCATGAAAGGTTGTTTTATTCAGTAGTATTTATTTTGGTGTTTAGGGCTTAAAAGGACTTTAGAAAAACTGATGATATTTTGACAGAAACTCTCTTGGAGTACTTCCTTAAACTCTGTATATCTTGGATGCGTCCTTGAGTGGTGAGTCTTTTATCTTCAGTTCTGTATCCTCGTTTATAATCCTTTGGGTGGTGAACTTTTTGTGTCCCTCTGTGATTTTAACTTGGTGGTGGGCTATTTTTCGATCGTATTTAAGTTTTATCGTGAGTTCGTCCCCTTTTCTATTCAAAACACTCATTCCAGCAAATACAACTGTACTGCAACTTTTCTTCGAGAGTTCGTTCCTTGTCTATTGTGACATTTTCTATCTGAAAAACGGTTCCATCAGTTTTCTTTCGAAATCCATTCTGCATTTTACCCGCCTCGGTATCAGACATGGTATCAACAAAGGACATGTCAACAGCACATATCATGCCCATAACCAACAGGCCCAGGACATGCTGATGATACTCGAGTGCATGTGAGCTTTTGAAAACTTCCAGTCAATGATGTTTGAAACACGATTTGGCATTTTTAAACCACAACAAGCTTACTCTTCCTCCAAAGTCAAGTTACCATTAATAATCAACATCACAACTATACCCTTCTGGCAAGTATCTTTCGCGATGCTACTTACAGCCTGCACACAACATGTCAGGTTCTTGGAGCCAGATTACGATAGCATGATTATAAGCCTAAATCCCATCAATCATGGGTTCATGAGTTAAACAATACAAACTAATTTATACTTTCTATAAGGAAACCTTTAAAAATATATGCCATTATCCTGAAGCAGATTAATTCAAAATATAAATTTCATATTGGATTTCTTGCCCATTCATAACCCATAACTAGTAAATTACTCCTGTCCCATTGTGCAACTATTTCATTGATAAAAAGAGATCACTTTCGGTGGTATCAGACTATCAGCTATCATGTACAAGAAATAGCACATATCATCATTGAAAATGATTAAAAATATTAATTTCTTTCCATTTTAATTGCTTCCTGAAAACAAAAGTGCTTGAATATACATGCACTTTTCTAATACATAACTATTAATTAAACCACAGTTACCCTGAAATAATTTTCCCTCTTAAATGCAAATTCCTCCAAGAGCACAAGGGCAGCCCAAGACAGTCTGCCATAACTGCCATGTCTAGGATGGGTTACTCCTACAAGCTAAAAGGCTGTTTTTTGAAATTGAACCCTTGACATCCGGGTAATAAGGAAGCAACTCATCATGGCATTAAGATTCACCCTCAAAGGACATAATTAATAAAAATATATTTTGCACCTGAGATGCACCTTTAATCATGGATTAGGAAGGAAATCATGGTAAAAAGTTCACATGGTGATAATTAGGTGGGTGTCGGCCACCATTTGACTCCATCATATCACAAACTTAGCTAGAATTGTCTAACTTATAAGGCACCCAAGCTGACTTCTACCCACAAGGATCAGCCTAGGTTTCCACCCCTTGCGGTCCCGAAGGATCTGCATAAGAAGAAAAGAATTAGTTGAAGAAGTGAACGACAAACACAAGGTCATCTTTGTCTGGAAGGCACACATTACAAACAATTGAAAGTAATAAGAACTAAATTAGCCTTGAAAAGGCAGTCCCAAATCCAAACGAATTAGGGTCCCGAGTTGTCAAAGAGTTTGACGAAGTCTCACACTCCTACGAATATATCACTTATGGCCTCACGAGTTGTTGAAGCTCTCCAACTACTGTACCAAAGTCCTAATCGGCCCAGTGCCAACTGCGCAGTTCTAGGGTGCTGAGATAGCTAACGTTTTTTCCACCAACAACAGTAAAATGAGTTGTTTTGGCCAGTTTCAGTCCAGGAATGTTGACAGTCAACGGAATGTTCTGCAGACTACATTTACAGTAGAAAACAAGCAAATTACATGCAAAATGAGACTGCTCAGCTACCATACGCCTCGTTATTTACAGTTGTACACAAGAAAAAAGGTGACGACAAACAAAACACAGATTGCTCGAGTGACGAAGGTCCTGCATTGCAGGCTTGCTGTGGTTGTCCATGACAGTCTGTCAATTCAGATTTAACATTTGCAATCTAGATCGCTAGAATTCGGGGCACAACAGAAGAATGCATGAATATGACAACATATGCTCAAATGACACCCTGGGTACTGCCAAGAACAATATATTTATGTCTGGAAATCTCTGCAATTATCTAGCATTTGCAATGGTCACTTGTAAACTAAACGTTCCTCGGTCTCACTACTAAGTGCATCTGTTTTAATAATCCAATGAAAAATAACTAATAGTTAGCCTTCTGGGTCCAACTGAAAATTGCCAAAATTAACTTAAAATACACTTAACAAACCAAACATGAAGTCCATTGAATTCATCCAATGTTTCATACATAAGCACCTGAGAGAAGAATAGTCGCATTATAGAGCAAACGATGGATGATATGATAAAAATTGTTCCTAAAGTAATCGGACAGTGTCAAACATAACTTGACAACATAACGTTTGTTGGACATTGTCAGCAGCATAGAATCAACATCAACATCTAACATGTCAAAGAATAAAAAAATATCCACCACATAGTAGATTTTGTGCATCAATAACACTATCCAAAATTCCAAATCAACTTCCATGCTATTCAGCATGTCAAGGTTGTCGCCAAATAAAGGATGTATTAAGATTAGCATTCTATAAAATCAATTATCAAATTCATCAAACAGCAGCCAAGAGAAACTGAATTACTTTTTCTAAGCAAGCTTTAGCAATCGACTTAGTTGGCTCTACCAACATTCCTGCAGTGGTATACCTTGTTCTGTATATTTGAAGAGGAAAATAGACTAACATCTATAGACAACATAATTTCACAAGAAATCCCTACACTATATCCCAACAAATGAAGTCTGAGTAAAAAGGTCCAAGCACAAACACAAATGTCTCATAGAATTCTAGTAACTTCTTTGTAAAGTTCTAACTCTTTATTCAGAAAGGCATGCTGTGACCAACTTAGACCAGCAAAAGCAAGTACCTCACAGATGCGGCACGCGGGGCAAGACCACAAACTCCAATGAAATAGATCTGCAGGAAAAGACATGTTTAGTAATGAAATCTTTGGGGAAAATATTTCTATTGTGTAGCCTTGAATTATGAGTAGAAACCTCTATGTTCAGCCAATGTTTTCAAGCAACTTCTGTGGTATTTCTTGTTGCATGATTTGCACAATAGCATCTTCATAGCTTTCTCACTTCCCTCATTTTCCCCAGAGAAACAAATACGGCACATGACCTTGACGGTAGAAACCCCTTGATCATCCCTAGCAAGATTGCTAGTTGCCTCTCCTAGTAACTCCTGGGATAATTCAAATTACTTTATCCACTGCTTTTCTTCACAGCAGATTAAAAGAAATACTTACTAAAACATTTTACTACAACATGAGCTATTTCATTTCCACATAGTGCAGGAGTAAGAGAATCCAAATTAATGGCTGTCCTTGTGCTGGTGAACAGGAGTACAGAGGTACATACAATATAGTCTACACGCTTTTTAAAAACCATTAAGCTGGTTATACAAACACAAGAAATTAATTCTGAAACAAGGGAATGTGTGTTACACCACTAAATAGGCAATGAGACAAGATATATCCTCTAACAAAAAGTACTGAAATAATAGAGCTAAGATGGGAGCCATGTAAAGTTAAACAAATCATGAAGGAACATCAAGAATTCATAGAGATGACACAAGATCATGTCTAAAGGAAGTTGACTAAACAGCATAGCAATTGTACTTGGAGCTGTGCACTGCTAAGAGGTTCAGAAGAAAAGTTCAGAAATGGACGTTCCACGATTACTAAGGTAGTGTCAGGTCACCAAGTTCTTGGAAACCAAAATTTAAATAATATCTATTATTGTGTTGCAATTCAGGCAATAACAGAACGCATTGAGTCAATACCACAAGAGAGACCACATTGTATAATTCCAAGTTTCAGAAAAATAAAGTATATGTTTGGCTAGCAAAAGTGCTTGACCAGAATTCCAATCAATAAGTGACTGATTGTTCATAGATTTAATTACACCACAATAGTCTAAATTGACTCATATAAATTACAAGATCTAACACAATCAGTATAGTGCCACATGTTTGAGACAATATATTTCTAAAGCAACAACCACTGAAGCAATACTCAGATATCAACATTTACGAGGCCTATAATATGGAGGTATAAAAAAACCCTTAAACCCCAAAAAGAAAATGGAAGCCACTTTAATTGATTTCCTTTTGCTTTCATATGTCTAAATGTTTCTCACTACTAAGTCAAATCATCAGAAATAACAGCACCTAGAACAATCAGTCGGGAATTATTTTGGTGATGTAAACAATATAGATCGCAGCAATGCAATGACAAAAGCACTTCCAAAATAATTGGTATGTGACTAAAGATCCTGACTCTCAGAAAGTCACAATCTCCTAGTTAGCAATGTTAACCTGTAAAGTTCTATTAAATTGAATATCAGCACGATGCCTTGAAAAACCTTCAGTTTCCCAGTCATCAACACGATCATGGGGGCGATATCACTGCCATTGGAACCCATTTCCCAATAGCAATCAAAAGTAAAGCAACAGCTTTCCAAAATTCAAAAAAGAAACCAAACAATATCATGAATCTTTCCACCCAATTTTCTAAGGTAATATCAACTCCATACCTTGACAGGTAGGTAAATTAAGCAAACAACTTTCTCAAATGTGTATGACAGTAGAAGAATCTCTCAGTAATCTGTAAAGTGAATTGCCTGTGACAGTAACCAAAACAAAATTTACCTGATAACTTAGCAGTTTAATACTTTAACTAGATGGCAAGCGGGAAAATTTAGGCCACTTTGCAGCACATACCTATGGTACTTGTCTAAACTGGTGGATGATATAGTGGTGCACACTACGGAGAACAAAGCTCCCCCCTGTGGTAATAAATAAGTGAAATTCTGAAATGATTGGATCGGAGGCACAAACCAAGATGCCATACTACAGAAAGTCTGCATTTATAGGAGTCCAAATTATACCCTTTAAGCAAGAACAACCCAAATCTTTCTTACATCATACCAAGAGCAAGCCGTGCCATTAATAGTCTCACTATTGTTTGGCTCGTCTGTGATGCATACAATTAATATAGTTACACGATGACATGTATAAAAACAATGGTTGATTTTAACTGGGCCGATAAACATTGCCTTTTCATCTGTAACATAATATGATGATGACATACAACCATTCACCAAAAATCAGAAAAGATTTGGGTGAAAGCTAAACTGGAAGGCATGTTATTAGTATTAAAAATTGATCAAGTTATGACATCAAGTAAAATATTACAAAGTCAACAATAATTGGATCAACGACTTAGCAATTCAGTTAACTATGGACAAATAAATTTCCACAGGATATGGCCATTATCTTACCAAGTCCGAGATCTTTTTCTAGAATAAAATATTCATGGCATTCAGCTACGAACTGACACTACAAACTCTGGCAAGAACAATTCTGATGATGAGAAAGAAGTGACACAAAATGGATCAGTAACAGTAACATCCTTTTCCCCCTTCTAAAAATCTATTTCAACCATTGTCAAGGTTTGATATAAAAAAAGGTGGTGCCTAGAGCACAGAATTGGTTTGTGGTTGTTTTTTCAAGCAAAAAGTTAAAATAAAATGGTTAACTAATCAACGATTTGCATAATATCACTTCCTTCATCAATGGTTAACTAGAAAAACTTGCATAAATTATACTACATCCATCATGGAGGTGATTTAAACAACTATTAAGACTTCAATTACAATCAACAGAGATATATAGGAAACCGTACAAGATGAGAAAAAACATCTTCACCAAATTCGATATCAAAAAATTTGTATACCTGAAAGCAATAGAGAAGAAAATTAACCTTCAACTATGGCTCGAATCCAGAAACACTTAAGTGAAGATATAGACATGAATTCTAGAATAGCAAGAATCCAGGTGAAACATTCCAAGATATTATCCCCCAAATCTAACAAGGCCAACAAGCCAACCACTAAACTCCTAAAGAAAGCCTCGTCATGAGACGCAAGAGGGGAACTCACCGCAGCACCCCCAGCCTCCAACCTCCGGACATAGTCCTCTGCCGCCAGGGAAGCAGCCAGCGCCCGTCGCTGCAGCAACGCCCGCTTCACCTCGTCGCCCACGCCGCCGCCCCTGTCGTCCACAGCCGCGGAGGGCACGGCAACGGCCGGCGACACGCGAGGCACCCATACCTGGACCGTCTCCTCCTCCACCCTCTCGGCGGCGTCGGGCCGGACGGTCCACGGGTCACTCAAGAACTCCTCGAGCGCGTCGATCTCATTCAAGAACGCGCCCTTCGCCGCCGCCCCGCCCAGCCCCGCCGGGAATCTGAGCTCGCAGTCGCAAATCCGCCGGCTGCGGACCAAAGAAAGGGATTCGTCACCCCACAACCAAACGAGAGCGAACGAAAGGGAAGGAGAGAAGGAGAGGGGGAAGGATAAGTATTACCAAGTGATGGGGCAAGCGATGTGGAAAGCCATTTAGATCGGATGCGATGTTGGGGTTTAAAAGGGCGAGGGGTTTCGCTCCTGTGATCGATTTGAAAAAGAATTAGAGTGAGATGGGAATTGGGCGATAATAAAAATAATAATAAGCCCGAGGGGAAATATATGGGATTATTGCGAAGCGAGAGGGAAGGGGCGGGCGAAGTGAACCAGGCAGGGCCAAGAGAAGACGGGGAGGAGGGGCGGAGAGAAGCGATATATATATATATAGATAACGTTACATGTGTTAGGGTACATGACGTATTCGGTTATTAGTTGCGGTGGGAATTTGAGGTATCCACTCCTGTTACCGTCACCCTCCAGGGAGTGGGTCCAAACTAAGGAAAAAAAACCCCCGCCCAATGGGGCAGAAGGAACACGATCGGTTGTATTGGAGTGGGCCATTTACGAGTCGTCGATGCTCGGAGTCCATCCAAGCCGTCCACTTGGCCAGTCATGCGCGTTTCGGATTCATTCGGGTTGTGTTTCTACGTTTCAAATTATACGTGAATTAGAGATGGATGCACTCTTGGCCCCCACAAGAAAAATTTTTAAACATAGCGGATCAGCAGCGGGTAAAATCCGAAGCATGTGTCTTTTATAAGATGGCTGAGGAAGTGCCGGGAGTCCATCTTAGCCGTCCATTGGACCGATCAGCGACAGTGGTGGCCCCATTCGTGTTGCGTCATAAAGAATGATGATCCCTTAAGATTTAGGTCAGTTAGAACTGCAGGTAAAGGTAGAAAAAATAGATAATTAAGTAGTTTTAATTGGTGGTTTTGAAGGATACATATGTAGCATAAATTTCATTTGTTTGTAATATGGGTTAATTAACATAATATTTAAGTGGGAAAAATTAAGTGGTCTCTCTCCAACTAAAAACTCATTATAAATTGGAGATTTTCTAATGGTTTCACCTGTACTATGTAAGACAATTTTTCATTTGTATAATTCGAAAATTCCATAATAATTCTCCTTTTACTTTTGTCCTAATATTCATAAACTGATACACTCAATAATTTTAATTCATGGTAAAAAAACAAAATATTTGTTACACTTTAATTACGGTTCTTTTAATCGAATTAAAAAATATAAAAAATGCTTCTTTAAAATAAATTTGAAAATTCATAAGCAAGTTATATAAAAATTGATGGTTTTCAAATATCCAACAACAATTTTTCCCTCCTAGTATTTGAATATAAAAAGGGGATGTCTGCCCAAATAATGTAAATTATCTACTTGGCACTTTAACCTAAACCATTGTATTATTTGATGGCATGATGATCTTCATGGATTTTAATGATATCAAATATATATTTTACGGTAATGAAAAGCAAAGCATTCGCAAGATGTGAAGTCTCCACGGCACGAACTTCTCGAAGAGAACGAGGAGTTCAAATACTACCTGTTCTAAATTTATGCTTGTGAGATCATTTAAGGTTTTGTCCTTCACAAGCACACAAGTGATGTTTATTTTCCTGCAATTATAAATGATTGTAAATATAGTTTGCGGAGATCGAGGAGTCCAAATATTACCGGCTAAAGTTTATGCTTGTGAGAGCATTTAAGGTTTGTCCTTCATAAGCACATAAGCGATGTTTATTTACCTGCAATTACAAGTACAAACGTTTGCAAGAAGTTATTCATTTCCCTGAAAAAAAAAAATTCTGATTTTTATTTTTCTTAGATGGTGTCCCTGTTTTCTATAATCTTATAAATATCCTCTCCTTATTACTTGTCACCTATACCTTGTTATCTTTTATCATGTTGATTATCAACATCGATATTTTTACCTTATTGCTTTTATCCCGTATTCCTCATTTTCTATCATTTTATCTCATTGTGTCTCATTCTTTATTATTGTAACTCTTCACTATCGCTCAATCAAGAATCAGAGCAGCATGCGAAGGTATAGGTGACATCTTATATGACGGGCCATGTAGGAGAGAAGTGAGGGGAAGCCTTTTGTGATGGAAATAGATAGTAAGGACGATGGTAGCGTCTCCATTTGTATGGTAAATGTGAAAGAAAAACCTCATGAAGCTTGCGAGGATGACGATGAGATAATGAGATTTTCGTAAGTAGGGTGAAAGCACGTGAGAATGATGGTGAGATAGCAAAGATTATGATAAGGCGTCCATGGGTAGCATGATCTCGTGATGGGGTCTCACTATCAGATGGAGGCAATGGGGGATATTATTTATAAGATAAATATATATATATATATATATATATATTATTTGAAAAAAAAAGATACACCTTATGAGAAAAGAAAAAAAAAGAGTTTTTTTTTAAATCACCCATTGATTTAATGCTATTATTATAGTTACAAATTAAGAGATGACAACCCCTTACTTCATATAATAATTAAAAATAATAATTTTATTGAAGACAATCCCTCAATTACTAATCATATTCTTATTTCTCATGACTTTTCGATTATTATTATTTTATATAATCTATTTCATTCGTAGGTTAATCATCTATATGAGTATCGATATTGGAACCTTAACTATGTCTTTTCTTAATCATCTAATTGATTAGGAGGAGGAGAAAAAAAAAAAAAGGTACAGAAAAGAAAAAGGAGTTTATAGAAGAAGTTTAAAAGGTGTTAAAATTAAATCATGAGTTGATGACATTTACATCTAGAGGTGTCTTAAGAATATTAAAAATAATTAAATTAAACAATATAAATATAAATATAAATAATAAAAATTTCTCATTTTATATCATCAGCTATTGGATTTATAGACAGAGTACTGGAATGGGATTAACGGAGTTTAAAAAAAAAAATTGCTCAAGTTGGAACGTATCATAAGTGAGATATAGTAGAGAAATGTTGTAAAAAAAATAGAAAATTCCTTTTATAATGTTTGAATAAGAATGACCAGCCATTAAAGAAGATATTCCAGATCTGAAAGGTTACAACGATTATTCTTTTTTTTAATATGTTCCTTTTTAATCCGATGATGATGTGACATGCGAGACACTGTAACTGCATCGGACTTTGCAGATTAGCATCTTACATGATCATTTATTGGACTCCGTCGAGTTAGCATCTTATATGACTCTTCATTTCGTATGTCGAGGGGTAAATTTCTTTTTCTAGGTCACGAAGCATAATAATGTTTCTCTAACACCAATATCATTATGCTTAGTTTCACGTAATTTGAGTATAAAAAAATATTTTAAAATTTATAGAACACGAAAAATGCCTTTGATTCTATTACCATAATAATCCTCTCTGAGAATAACTTTAAAGAATATTAATGCTAATTATAAGTTTAATATTTCTGCTAAGATAATATTGACTATTGGGGTATATATATAAATTAAAGGAATATATTTCAGAAAATTAATTGTAGCGGGGTATATATGTAAAATTCGCCTCACAAACGCCCCGGGTTCAGGCTCTGCTGTAAATATAACTAGAGCGCCAGCGATACGATTGAGGTAAAAAAGAAAGGAGGAACAACATCAAGAGAGAAGAAGGAACAGCACCACGAGTGAAGAGGAGCAGGAGAAGAGTCATGAACGCCCCAAATCTTTTCCAAGACTTCGTAGCCCAGAAGTGCCGCCACCTTCCCCTCTCGTCTATTTTGCATTCTTCTCCCTTCTTCCTAACTCCGTGAAACAGCATCACTGCTTCTGTACACCGAACGTCATGAATTATGGTTACGTACGTGCGGGAAACCAACATCGCCTGCGCCGGTAAGTTCACCACCCAAAGAGAAGACCACACCCTCGGCAACCTCCTCGAAATGTAATGCTCGTCCTCTCCGTTCGTTGACTCTGCTTCTGTTATTGTTCTTATGAGTGACGCGTTCCTTGTTTCGGGATGATCACAGGCAGTTGCGTCGAGATCCGGATGTGATGTTCTCCGGATACAAGGTGCCGAGCCCTCCAGAGCTCGAGGTCGAACTCAGGGTAAGCCAGTCTGCTGCGCTGCGTTAATCTCGACGATTTAGGGCTATTAGTCCCTTTTCTTCTTGTGTTAATTTCCTTGCCTCTTATTTTGTTTGTGTTAGATACAAACTACGCTTCAGAGCACACCGATCCAGGCATATAACCAGGCGATGGCCAATTTTCTTTGTTTGTGTTGATCTCGACAATGAGCTAGAACATCTGGAGTCACAGTTTGAGGTCCAAGGTTCTGCCAATTTTCTTTTCTTCAAGATTCTATTTCTAGGAATTCGTACTTGGATTTGTGCTATGGAAGTTGTTGATTTCGAGGAATCCTATGTTCTTGAACTTAGCAATTAGATGGTGCATTTAATGGTTTCTTGCTTCTATAAATGTTTTTGCATCTCTCTAATTGTTGATTATTTATGATATATGATTTGTTACTTTGGGTACTAAAGATGATAACTCAGAAATTTTTGAAGAAAAACCAAGATGTTTCTTTTGTCCCTTCCGGGCGACAAAAAAATTCTAAAAATGGATAAGATCAGCTAAGTCTTACAATATAATTATAAACCCTCGATTCAAAAATGAGGAAGAATGAAGGGAATATCTTGTCGGGGTAATCGTATTTGTTTCGGCAGATACGCTCTTCTGAATCTATCTGATTAAGAAGGGAAAAACTTGCATTGGTATCTTAAAGTTTGCTTAACTAATTCATGATTGAGGTATGATAGGACACAATTTGGTAGCATACCCCTGGGCAGCTGCCCATAGCCACATCAGTGCTAACGAGGAACTTCAAAGTCGATATGGCGGACCACGTCAACACAACGCCCCAAACTCGGATGAAACATATATCCTCCATACAAAGCCGTGCAAGGGGCATCGCTCGGGTACGACACCGCCCCGCAAAGATTGGGATGGCGCCACTCGGATATGACACCGCCCCGCAAAGATCGGGACGATGCCACTTGGGTACGATGCCACCTTGCGAAGATCGGGACGACACTGCTCGGGTACGACGCCATCCTGCAAAGATCGGGACAGCGTTGCTTGGGTACGACATTGCCCCAATGAGATCGGGACGACGTTGTTGAATCTCGGATTTTAATGATGAAATCAATTGATGGGCTAATTGATCTAATCCATATTATTGAGTTAAGTATGCAGGATTAACTACGATAGCCTAAGGACATAAAGCAAAATCTACTGGAGTAAAGTTTGATGGGTGTTCGAGAGTCCGAAGATTCGTCGGAGATGCTGTCGGAACCAACCGAGAGGAAATCGGGGACTTGTCGGAGTTTTCGGAAGTCCGCCGAAGAGATCATCGGAGGTTCGCGGAGATCACCGAGAAGGCTCGGCTATTCGCTGAACTCGCCACAAGATCGGGAGCCTATTGGGAGTTCGCTGGAAGAAATCCGAGGGTGTATCGGAAGTCCGCCGGAAGATCGCCAGAAAGCTCGCCGGAACAAGACTCGACGTTTGCCGATTAAAAACTTGCTTAGGATTATGTTTTTAGCTACGTAGTTTACATGTAATTAGGGTTAGGATTAAGGAATAATCCTATATCCTGGTTAGGGGCCAACTAGGCCCATATGTGAC
>LVTN01001194.1:0-10171 GCA_001649415.1 Musa itinerans
CTTCTACAATATTTCAACTCGATTACTTTATTCTTCACTTGATGTCTTGGGAAGTGGTATCTTATGTGAGTATACTTGCTTCTATCATGATTGATTAGGGTTTTAGATAATTTCAAAGTTGAAGAATTGTTTGAATCCTAATCCTTCTAGTATATTTCTAAACCAAATAGCTTAGAATGTATATATTACTATTGCAATATATTTTGCTTCTATAATTGATATTGTCACGATGGACTGCTTCTTAGAAGATCATGAAATCGCTCTAGATCCTAAGAAGAAAACATAGTGATATTCCTAGTATAAAGATCACATGCATAATTACTATTAGTAAATCTAATTAAATAAGAATTTTTTATCATAAAAATAGCAAAACTAGTTTGTAGCAACCAAAGGACAAGAAAAATAATCTAAGATAGATTTAGTCTGATTCATCTTTAAACTTTCGAATTTTGATCTTCGTCCTTTTAGGCATACTGTATTCACCTTAGTCATACCATGGTAAATTTTTGAAAAGATGAACCAAGTATTATGTGAAGTTTGAGCTATAAAGATCTTCTAAAAAATATTGGGTTCTAATGAATAAAAGTGAGTTTTTTTATTTTTCTTCCTGTGATATTTCAACTCAGACTTTTTGATTTAGGGTGTATGAATCTTCTTCTTATTTTACTAGGCTATGTAAAACCTTTGTCAATAATATCCTAAATATCTTGATATTTAAAAAATACCTTCGTCCAGATGCTCTAGTGATCATAATTTTTTTTTCAATAAATCGAGAAATTTAAGACTAAATTATATTATTGAAGGAAATATGTTAGATAATCTTCTCATCTATATCATGAGTGCTACTTTAAGAATTATTCTCTATAGTTTCTCTCTTATCAAATTTTCTCTCTCTATATTTTCTCTCTCCTTCCTTATATTTTCTCTCTCTAGACTTTCTCTCTACTATTTCTATTTTTAATAGTAGGAACTCTCTCTAAAACAAATATATTTCTCTCTCTTTATAGTGTTATTTCTTTCTCTAAATAGCATTATTTTTCTCTCTCTATAGTTCCTCTCTCCTTCCTTATATTTTCTCTCTCTAGACTTTCTCTCTACTATTTCTATTTTTAATAGTAGGAACTCTCTCTAAAACAAATATATTTCTCTCTCTTTATAGTGTTATTTCTTTCTCTAAATAGCATTATTTTTCTCTCTCTATAGTGCTATTTATTTCTCTAAGCAGTGTTGTTTCTCTCTAATAGGATACAATCAAGGCTCCAATAAGATATTGGTGGAGGTCTTTTGCAGAAAAGAAATCGTGCTGTTTCTCTCTACAACGCTATTTCTCTCTCTAATATGATCTAATTAGGGTTCTAATACCATGTTACTAAAAAGATATTCCATGGAAGGGAGATAAAGATTGAAAGAAAAAAAAAAAAAAAAATCTTTAAAACCCTCACAGCCTTTTTGCCCATGCATAAATATGCCTCCCTCTTTGGCTTAGGGCTAATAGGGTTATAAATAAAGGATCATATTTATAGCCCTAAGCCAACCATAGATCAATACTTTCCCACTCCTAATTAAATACAAACTTTTAATTTATCTTAAATTCTTAATCTAATGTTAATCAAATTTAAATTGCAATCTCTAACAACAAAAGTGTCTTGCTTTCGAGGAGTTCCGCTGTGATTCGTCTCTCTGCCGCAGTGTGAATCGGTGACTGTTAATAACATATTTGGCCTCTTGATTTGAGGTATGGAAACTTCTTCTCGCAATTTTTTTGCTTTTAAGTTCTCGTATTAGTAAATGAGCGAGCTTGTATCTTGAGTTCACATCTTCCATTAAGAAAAAATTCCTTTTTAAGTGTGAGAATTACATTTGAATATATATTACAATGGAATATTAATTTAACAGTGAATCTTGTCCGAGGAATCAGGTATCATCAGTTCTATCATCTCAAAACCAATCGTACGCACTCTAAATTCATAGATAAATTCCGTTAACCATGTTCTATGGTACTTAAATCATCGGAAACCTAAATTTCATATGATTTGTAGATATTTTGCATGAACAGTACAACAATGTTCATGCATGCAATTATAATCTAAGCAATCTATAATGGAACATAGAACTTGATGAACAGTACAAAAAAGAAAACTTATTTACTATTTAACAAGTCAGAGTATATTCTCTGTCATCAAAATTGTTTTTTCTCCATTTGATTAGAAAAATTAGAATTATTTAGAGAAATTAAAATTATTCATCCTTAAGCTTTAGGATTAGTATTGAGATAATAATATCAAGTCCCAAACAAGATCTCTATATATATTATTACTCCATAGAACGTACAATTGATCACCAAGTCAGTACTATAGACATGCAGTTCATTAAAACCCTACTAAAGTAATCGGAATTAGAACTATCGCAGATAGAAAAACTTCAATCATTCTGATTTGTTTATGGGGACAAAAAGAGAGGTATTAATCTATTCCTAAAGAGAGGCAGCAAAACTTTTCTTCCATGGAGGCAGGTAATGCATTTGTTAAGTGGATTAGTTCTTGAATCCATCGAGTTAGGTGGCGTCCTCAACCACTCTCGTGGAACGAGAGATGGAAACTTGTTCTGTCTTCTTTCATTCATAGAACATTCCAGGAGCTGCAAGTGACAATTGGAACGATGACATCCACCAAGAAACTTTTGTTGATAAGATCAAAGAGAGCCTTCCATTTTCCATCTATTAGCAAGCAAGAACGTACATACAATCTACTTCTATCTCTTAAAAAATATGTGATATGGGAAAGAACACATTTGTACTTCTCCTGACTTTCGTAGGTCCAATTGGAGCAGGTTGCTGGGTTTTGAAATGGATGCACATTAAGCTTGAGAGGTGGCAAATTCCACATGGCATGTGATTCATATGAAATTAGCAACTCTAAGCTATTCAATGCTTATAGAAAGAAACTCTATATCTATAATATGCACTTGGTATTTGCATTACCTTCTGTTGTAAGCAATCATACTTGGAAGATAGCTGCTGCAGGATTTATCTTTCTTAAGAAAGAAAGAAACGGTGGAAGAGGACCAGTCAAATTTGTCAAGCATAATACAGAAATAGATCTAATGGAAGACAATAGGAAAGGTCAAAGAAAAGCAAATGACAAAAACAAAGGAGGAAGAAGACGGCCGGAGAGGAACAAAGCCAGAAGCATAGAGGGAGGAAAAATCCAAAGAAGGTAAGACTCTTCAGATTGCAGGTGTGCACTTGGACAAAACGATGCAGTATGTAAAAGACAGCATTCTAATTGGCTCTATCTTCTTGACATCACCATGGAAATTAAACTGCAGTAGCATTTCTCATCTTCCACAGACTCGATAGTATATTATATACTTATCTTATTTCAGAATGGCTGTTTCTGACTTCTCTCTTATGTTACTGTAGCTCGTGGAATACCAGTATTTGATGCAAGATATACAATTTAAACAGCTACCTGAGGTTGAGGTTATCACGTCGAAAGCCAACACGTGTACTGCATGAACGCGTAAATAAACGCCACCACCACGACTGGAAGGATTCAAAGCAGCACATAATGCATCCAGCTGTTTCCCCTTTGCACCTCAAAGCACATGAAAAGAGAAGAACGGGTTGCATCTCCTTCGAGTATATGATTCTGGGTGGATTGTGCACAGATTTGAAAGTACTTGAGATGCTCCATATATCAATTAAGTATATCACCAATATACATACACCAGGAATGCTTGGTATACATTTGCGTTGACATGAAGCAAACATGCCTGTTAGATGCCACATTAGTATAATGTGCTTCCAGCATCCCATTTGATCCATGCACACATCTTGTATATACTCGGTAATAGCATCTGAGATATAAACAGTATCGATAATAAAATAAAAAATAAATATTTCATTCGACTTTTGTCTGTATCTTTTTCACGATTTAAATCTGTCCCTCGAAGAAAGCAATTTAATTATTATATGCATGTTCAAAGTCTCAGACAAGATTAATGTTGTTCGACGCATCAATATCAATTTGAAATTAAACGGACAAGAAAATATGATGACAGCTCCAGTGGATTCGTGTGTATGAATCAACGAAAAACGAGTGCTAGGCACTTGCCGACATCGCGACGAATGGAGGATGCATTGACCAAAGCGGCTAAAATATTATTTTTATTTTGTACTGTTTAATGTACAGGGGGGAATTATTTTCTTATTTAGTGCACATTTAAGGGTATATATATGCTGTCGATGCGATCCAATAACGGGTTGGCTGTTGTAACACCGTCTTTAACCTATAAAAAATAAGCAGAGGCAAACTGCACTTCGCTTGACATCTACCAACCTCACGTAATCGTAGGAGGTCCCGCAAGGGCCCCATTAATCGAATCACAGAATGGGTAGACGCCGGGATGACTTGTTGTTGAGTAACGATAAAAGTAATGCTCGGGAGGAAGCATCGGTTTTGGCGGTTTATTTATTTTACCTTATTTATTATTATTTTCGGGGGACGGCTATCCCTGAGGGGACTCTTTCGTTCCTATAAATAGTTTCTTCCGGTACTGACACTCTTCTGTTCCTATTACGATCCATATCGGTCCTCCGCCGATTCGATGCGGTACTTCGTCGCCGGAGATGGGTCTGGTGGACACTCTCTTGGGCGTCGTCGGCTTCGGGCTCGGCATTGCCATCGGCCTCGTGGTCGGCTACTTTTTCTACGTGTACTTCCAGCCCAGCGACGTTAAGGTGAGGAATCGATCGATGGTTTCCTTGTAATCAGCAATCGCTCCCTTTTCGATTGTTCGGAGACGGTCTTGACGGGGGCTTATCTTCTTGTGTATTTGGTTCTTCGGATTGAGTTGTGAGATCGGTGTTCTCTTGATGGTTTCGAAGATGGGGGTGGCGTTTCTCGGACTTTTTCGTTTTTGGGAATTTGACATGATTTTGTATCTTTATTTCTTGTTTGGTTATCGTAGATTTTTTTCGAATTCGATGGTAAAACTCTGCTGAATTTACGGGGAAAAGATGTGATTTTTCTCGGCTCATCCCAAACATATTTGTGGTTTGTGTAGATTTTTGTCGAATTCGATGGTAAAACTCTGCTGAATTTACGGGGAAAAGATGTGATTTTTCTCGGCTCATCCCAAACATATTTGTGGTTTGTGTAGATTTTTGTCGAATTCGATGGTAAAACTCTGCTGAATTTACGGGGAAAAGATATGATTTTTCTCGGCTCATCCCAAACATATTTGTGGTTTGTTCAAATCGCTCAGCAATTTTTAGACTGTGATAAGCATCAGGCCTCTCTCTATTGATTTGATGTTAATAGAGATAGGAGATGAAATGGACGGATTTTTCATGCACAATTTACCAAATTTTCCCCCGAGAATTTGTAGCAAAAGAGAAATGTCGAATTGTACACTACTTGTTGGTCAAAGGCTCCTATCAGATTAACTCTTTCTATGTGTTCTGTGGGGTCAAACACTAATGTTTAGGTCAGTTCCGTACACTTTAGCACACGTTATGACCAGAACTTGCAGTAAAAATTGAAAAAGGACTTTTCACTAGAGCAGAATTTCTCATCATGTTGTGTACAGAGTACAGACATTCTTAACCAAAGGAATTAAATGAGTGGTATGGATGTTCCCCTTGCAGGATCCAATTGTAAGACCATTGCATGAATTGGATTCCAACGCCTTGCAAAAACTTCTACCGGAGATTCCATTTTGGTTGAAAAATCCTGACTATGATCGAGTAAGTTTGTTTCCTTCACCTTACAAAATATCCATTATGTGTATTTTTCCTCAAAATAATTCTATTGGTAATGATTATTTGTGCACTGTAAAACTCGCAGATCAATTTTTAGATAGTTATGTCATTAAAGCTTATATGATAGGTGTTGTATTGCTTGTGTTTGGACTGATTGCTGTATGTGATTAATCTATACATCAAATTATTGACTGCTTAGTGTGGTTTAGCTGTTGATCTTACTCTGTGGATAATGAGATGCATATTCTAAATGGTAGGTCATCTCATATTGGACATGGATAAGTGGTTGCCAGACATATATTTATGTGATCATGACATGCATCCACAAAAAGTGAGTTGTTTGATGATTAAACAAATACATTGCGTGTTTTTTGGAAATTAGGATTTGCTTAACATTAAGATGGAAACAATTGGATGACTTATTTCAATAAAACCTACATATGTACATATATGAGAAAGCACAAACTCAATGCCAGTGTCAATTACAGACCATGTGGTTTAGCAGGAATTACCAACAATTTCTGTTATGTTCGACAGGACTATTTTGGACAATGTATCTTCTTAATTGGATTATTAAAAACCATGTGCACATGACTTATTTCTTATTACTTGCTGGTCTATCCAGGATAGCTGTTGCAAAATCACTTGGCAAAGTTCTTGCTTAAGGTCCATTGAATATTCTGATTTAGATGGAAGTGTCATATAAGGATCACAAGGATGAGATTCTAGGGAAATTGCAACTGATGGCAACACTGTCAGACGCTGTGTTGAGTAAATTTTCTGATGTTTAGAAGTCATGTAAATTCAAGTTTCTGCAGAAAAGTAATTGTTCATGATAATAAGTTGAAGCTAGTAAAATCAGAATCCTTCCCCATTGACATGATGAGCTTGTAGCTTGTCTAGGATCCTCCTTGGAAAAGTTTTCTGGCAACAAATTTGGAATATCATTTATTTCTTAGGAAAATAAGGTTATAGCTTAGTTATTTAAGACTAGCATGGGTCTTATTAACATCATTACACGGGTAGGCCTTTATACTTGTCCTTTTATTTTTTCCTTGTGCAGAACAAAATGTAAGTTTTACTACACTGGAATTTTTCCAATATTCGTTTTTGTTCTCTTTGAATGGTTTACTTTACTCTTATATTTCTTTCCTTTTATTTATTTCTCCATGTATCCCTTTCCTATGATAAACTGTTAATATAGAAGCCGAAGGTTATTAATTAGGTTAAAAAAGTTTAAACAAGAATCTTATTAGTTACAAAAACAATATGGGCCGATGTATTTTGACTTTTTGTTATATTTTGCTATCAGCATTCATGATGGGTGAGGCCTTTGTTAAAGATAGAAAGGTTCAAATCCAGACTGTACGATGCAGATACAGATCACTGATATTCAATTGAAATTACTTTATAATTATGGTCTATAAATGTGTTAAAAGATGTTTTAATTTTTTTCTCACCATGTTTAGTAAACTTGTGTAACTTGGAGCACTTTCATTTGTTAGATGTTCCCTAACATGAATCGAAGACTTGGACAAAATAAATCAAGATCATTGCATGGTGGATTAGAATAAGCTTCATTACCTATGATTGACACAATTGAAACAAGATCCTTTCTACTTTTTCAGAAAAATAGTAATAAAAAGATATCCTTGACCGAAGGCGATAACTGAGATGTTAAGTCCCATAACTTAAGGTTATTTGATGGCAAATGTAAATTGGTAACAAAAAGATATTTTGAGGACAATCGATAACTTGTGAAATGCTTAGAAATATTGACTACATCTTTGATGGCGTGGACTAGTCCCTGCCAAGATTAATCATAAAGGTTACATGCTATATATTCTTTCAAATAACATATGAAAATAGCCGCACCGGGAACATCTTTACTATGACTTTCATGTAAGATGTTTAACTGAGTGTCGGTTTCCTAAATGCATAATACAAGTGTTGGTCTATGGATTATGCAGGAAAAAACCTCTCTGGTACTTTGAATATATTAATGTCTTCCCTATACAAGAAAGCAGATAAACAGAACAATCTTGTTTGCACCTTATAATTTTAGTATATATTTCCAGAAGAGCTGGACTAATTCTGGGGAGAGTCCAATGGCTGAATTATTTGAAGGACCCAAAATCCAAGTGCTCTGCATTTCATATCAGAAGCTTATAAAAAATGACAAACTCTCTGTATGAGTTCTTCAATCAGAAGCCAGTCCTTGTATTATGTCTAGTCACAAATACTTCCAAACTTGTAGTTGCACCAAACATGTAAAGAATATTAATTTACATTATTGGCATGAGAAATTGAGATAACCAGGATTAGGATTAGCAAGGCAAGGCATGCATATGAAATAAATTAGCAGGAAAAAAAGATCCTTACACAGCCTGTTATTTGGCATGAGAACAATAAAATTATATGGTAATTGTGTAAAGAGTCGGAAGAATGCTATTTTGAAGTTGTACGCAAATATGTAGTATTGTAAGATAAATCAAAATATTTAAATCTGGATGTAAACTTTCAACCTTAATTATTAATAACTAGTTGAAATTCTCTAACTCAGGCTTAAATTGTACAATATATTTTGAGTTGTTGTTCATAGTACACCAATCTATAACATTAATTATTATAAAGACAACTATTGCTCTTGATGGGTGGCTCAAGTAAACCACTATAAGCTTCTCAAATGATTGTAGTGATTTCACTCTTAATAACATCAATCTAAGCCAAAAATGGGGTTTATAATGTATGGTAGTTGGATGCACAAATAGTCAATCTAATAGTAAGAATATCCTTGCAAAAAAATGAGAGAAAGGAAAAAGGGAATTGATATAGCTCTTTGATATCATGTTAATTCTTGAAAGTATCAAGGGTGGAATTAAGAAATGCAACATATTATTGAAGGTGTTATACACCCAAAGTAGATTGAAGCAATGGCATGGGTAGGGATTCAGGTCTAGGTATGGAGCCCAGGTGACAAGCTTTGGATGCATATGCATTGTTGTTATTTCTTCTAAAAAGTTTAGGTGTCGTTTCAGGTGCAGTTTAAATAATATATTAAAAAAATTACACAAGTTATTGGTTTTAGTAACTAACACACCTTCAATTGTACAAGTTAAATAATATATTAAAGAATTACACAAATAATATATTAAAAAAATCACACCTTCAATTGTACAAGTTATATTCATTTTTATTATTTTTAATTTTTCCAACTTTCATTCAAAGTAATTTTTGGTCAAACTTTGCCAGTCCACTTGATTCTTGATTTTGTGAACCTTGTGCAAAAATGCTTTCTAAAGGTAAATATTTTTTCCATTTGAACTTTTTTTTTCTGGTTTGTTTTGCAAAAGCATCTCTGCGTAGCAGAAAGATTTTAGTTTTTTCTATTAAGATTGTGAAAGATAAAGCACGTCAATTTTTTAACATGGTTCAGAGAAGGATTCTGAATGTTAAGATTCATGATTGCTACATTTTTCAAGTTTTCCCATAATTGGCAGCACGATGCCTAATTGGGTATTTTAGGTCTAAATGCGAGATCCCTGCTGCAAGAATGCAGCCACATATTAAATTCACTGGCTTCTAGGTCTTACATTCTCACTCCTATATACATTAAAAATATTACTGTGCAAGTCTCATTGTTGTATAATTCTTAGAAAAATCTTGTGTTAAGATTTATATTTTCAATTATTTAATATTGAAATCTCTTTGCAGGTTGATTGGCTGAACAAATTTATTCTCAACATGTGGCCTTACTTAGATAAGGTTCTTCCATGTTTCATATGTTTATATGGTTGTCCTAATAAGATATGATTATCTTAGAATTTTGAAGTGTGCACTATGTGATTTCTCATAAAAATTGTACTTGTTCATTCACCTACAATTGCAGGCAATATGCAACAGAATACAGAGTGAAACAAAGCCAATATTTGATCAGTATATTGGAAAGTACTGGATAAAATCAATCGAGTTTCATCATCTAACTCTTGGTTCTCTTCCACCAACAATTCATGGTTTGTATCTCTCCCTTGAACTTATATCAGATAGAACTCTATGAACTAGAGAGAACATAATTTAGAACCTTTATTTGGAGCTTTTTCACAAATAAAGTACTGAGTTACACAGAGGGTACACACTTGTTGCCTGTATCTAGTTTGAGGGGTTTTCATTTTTTCTTGTTTCAATTGAATAATACTCAAAGCCAAAAATAAGTTACACATTCATGAAACTTCGTCACATGACACATAACTGAGCCATCGAACCTGGTCGCATGGCACAACTAAACCAGAAAACTTGTTTAGATGACAAAACTGAGCCACTGACCATGATAGAGACAATTCATTTTGCAATGGTTTGTTATCTTTGTTAACACAAGGTGAACAGTATATATATATATATATATATATA
>LVTN01001194.1:10258-74915 GCA_001649415.1 Musa itinerans
TATATATATATATATACTTAAAAAGATCATACAAGTAGGGTTAGCTAATATTTATTTAACACTCATTATATTCACATGTTGTTTATCCCCAACAAATTTGTACTCCATGCATGACACTCAAAATTTTAGATTTTACCATAGACACCCTTCTCGGTTCATGAGCTTGACTTTTTATGTAGAACATGTGTATACATATATAATCTACATTTTCGGGCATAATGAGATCATTCCTATAATGTGTGTTTGCATACTTTGAGAACTGTACCAAAAACAACAATTTTGAGATTTTTCAGTTGTAATATAATAAAATTTACTATAAAGAGATCCAAATAGTGCTATCTATTGCTATTTCTTATAAAATATAGAAAAAAATGTATCCGTACTATAGATTTTACAAAACTAAAACACTACCAATGTGTATTGCTACTGAGGCTTTCTCATGTTCATGCTTTTAACCAAGAATTTTAATTTCGAATGATACCGCCCGTATCGGGCGATATGTATCGGCCAGCTAGCAGACCAGTACATGGATCGCTCGCTACCGGGCGATACCATTGATCTAACCCCGTATCGAACGATACAGGATTGTATCGGGTGGTAACAATAGATATTTCGACCATTGTCGCCTGAAATAGGTCGATGATGGTCAATTTTGATTGTTGCCGCCCATTACCGGGCGGTATCAGCCTAGCTGCAGTGACGGAAAAAGAAGCATCGAGGGAGAAGGCGCTCGAAGAAGAGGGAGAAGAAGAGGGAGAATCAGGAGAATCTCAACGCTTCCCGATCCGGCGCCGCCCTCCTTCGACGATCCCGATCCAGGAGGTAACGGAGAGGCGGCGGCTCGGCTTCTTCACTGCGTTCTTCGTCGTAGGCCGGAGACGCCTATGGCCTTTGTTGCGTTCTTCAGAGACATCTACGGCATTTGATGTCTTTGTCGAACGTCGTAGATGAGAAGACCGCATCTTCTCCTCATCTGACGCGACGAGGAGAAGAAAAAGAGGCGACATCACCGAGGCAAAGTATGCCTCCTTTTTCTTATTTTTTATATTTTTATATTATATTATATATATATATATATTCTGAGCGGTACACCTTGGCATACCACTCGGTACGTTCGTATCGTACCATATCGAGCAAAGCTCGAAACGTCGATACGGTACAAAATTAAGAACCTTGCTTTTGACCATTGAAGTATAGATAAGTAGATGCTTAATCTGAGAATAATGAATGTATATGAATGTTTAAGACTCTCAGTAATATGGAATTATTTTATTATATTGTAGTGAACCTAAGAAAATGGAAACATATATTTTGACCACTAGTTTGAAAGATGCAACTTTATCAGGCATCGTTAATGCAAAAAAAAATATTCTATCATTCTGCCATCAGTGATTAACTCTTGGATCAATATAAAAATATTAGTCAATTAAAGTTCTTTCTTTGATGAAAATCCAATTTGCAACTATAGTTGGCTTACAAAGGCAAAATAGGAGGTGCTGTTCTTGTGTGCTTATGACTTGAAAATTCTTCTAGTAATCCTAGTGTGCTTCTGTGGCAGTTCAAGTGAAGATAACACATTCCTGGTTGAGATATATTTACTTGAAATTGACTTGAACAGAACAGTGGAATGTTCAGGGCAACATGAAGTTGTAGACAAGATAGAAAAATGGAAAAAAAATGTTGATACAGAAATGAAGAAGCATATCTGCTGCTATTATCAAGTTCTGAAATCTGAACAGAATTGATATGTAAGTTAGAAAAAGATATATATAGAGAACAATAAAGATACCAAAGGCAAGCAAGTTGGAGATATTAAGGCAAGGAGATAGTAACTTACATTTTGATTACTTCATTGTTTCTCGGTATAAAATGAATGTGCAGCTCTAAGTCGGCTCTTCTTCCTACTGGACTAGAACTTTTTAACTAGATAAGAACTAGCACAATCCTCTTTCCTAATCTTATCAAATTCACCCAAAATAGACCTCTGACTAGATTCGTATTTAACTAAAATAGAAATTAATATATTGATTATCCGGCAGCCTGCTTTTCCAAGAGTATAAATACAATGTTGCAGTTATAACTTGCGATACATTATGTGGCATCAATACTGGTATTATCCAAGGCTAATCTGATTTTGGTTATTCTTTTCACCATATAATTAGAAATTGGTAGGAAGCGATTAAATTAATCAAACTCATTTGGAGTTGACTGATCTTTTTCACTAAATGGTTTTACTTCCTTAAAGAAGAAAGAGGAGAGCAGAGTTGGAGAGGATACAGAAGAAGAGGAAAGTTGAGATGAAAGAAAAACAAAAAAATTTAGTTGATCACAAATGTGAAATAGAAGGAGACATAGTGTTTGATTTGTATCGCAACCGTCACATTTGTTGTCTACCAGCATTTATTGTTTTAATCTTTGTTATCCATCATGTATAATAGTGACAATGATGTAACTGGATGAAGATGTTACTATATTTTACATTTTTTGTTTTTGTATTGCATACACTTCAAATAGAGAGCAATTAGAAAAGAAGTGGACCACAATGAAGTTTATTCATCGAAAATTTTAATTTTTAATTATTTATAATATTATATTATAGTTATTTACCATAGTAATATTTTCGTATAATATTGTTGCAATTTATTCTATAATATATATAATATTTATTACTAGTTAATTATTTATTATTTTTCATTGTATTTTTATCATTAGTTAAGATAATCTTTAGTATGATTCAATAATTCTACCGATCCCAATCATATATTCCTTAGCTAATCTTGATTCTTGATCCCAATGTCAATCTTGTGAATTAAGGATATAGGTATGTTTAAAAGCAAATAGAATTCATGGTGAGATTTCAATAAAAGTAGAAGATCATATAAAAATATGTAAAAGGAGGAAGGAAGTTATTTGATGAAGAAAGAATAACAAAAGTTCTATTACATAAAAATACACAATTATACTTTTGACTTTAGGCTATCTATGTTAGCTCTCCTTCACTCCTACATTGACAAAAGCCTTATGTATTGAACTTAGTTTTTTATCTTTAATTAGATAAAATAAATAACTTGACCGGTACTAATAATCTGATGACAAAAAAAATTGTGACAAAAGTTACAAAAATAAAAAAAAGGAAAGAATTGTGGATAAATTTTTACTCACACTTAAGGTATAACAATGAGTAACCAATGGGAGTCATGTGCCTGTAAAGTCAATTTTAAGTGTTGGTGGAAGGTATTTTAGATTACATAACCTAGCACCATGGCATGAAGGGTATTGCAGCATCATTCGTCTGAAATCTGGTAACCATCAATTGCTCCATTTACAAAAGTCTTTAGTACAAGACTAAAACTTGAAATGTTAGTCTCTGTAACGCTTCTTCGACTCAAATACTGATTATTCATCAAATATTCATTCTCCCAAGATGTAATTATCAAGCAACGACAATTTCATATATTCATTACTTGTAAGAAGAATAAAAACAGGATTTGAGTGGCATCTATCATACAAGTTATGTTAACAACTAATATTCTTTGATTGGCGTCGATCTCAATATCATTGATTACTCTTTGCCTTCAAGAATATTTACCTTGTAGCATTTCTTTTTACAAGAAATCTCCATTGTAGTTTGAAATAGTATTTTCCATGTGAGGTTAGCTCCTGACATGCATAGCCTAGTGGTAGATTATTCACATGTTAGAAATTAGGGCTTAAAGCACTAGTTTATAATGGTTCTCACCATATATGTTTTCAAGTTTTTAAAGAACATCCTCATTTATTGTAAGAAATTGATTATTCTTGAAAAGTTTAACCGAAAAAAGACTTCGACATCGTCTTCGCCACTTACCCCTTGTAAAATAAAAAAAAAAGATAACTATAAATTTGTTTGAAATTTTCTGCTATAAGCTTAAAGGTAATATAGATTGAACCAAGGTTCTAGACCTTCCTTCTGTTAATATTGAATTATTTACAAAGAAATGATTTGAATTGTTATATTATTTTTTAAACAACTTAAACTTTAAGATTCAAATGAATCAAATAATTAATTGATGGATATACTTAGTTTTACTACCAAAAAGAATGATGAGACTCCATGGGCGATGGATTGGAGTTCTCGATCCTATGTATCTGTGTATCAATTTGATATGTTTGTTGGACCCAATCCTAAAATTGATCCCACAACATAGCATATTAATACATCATATACCATTAGTGTATCAATGCGGTAATGATCGTAGTCTGATCGTTGTGAACCACATGTCTGAGGTGGCTCTTGAGGTAAGGATGAGTGATTTGGAGCATGGAGAATGTCAAAACTTCTTTTTTCACCACCGATCTGCTGCTTCGTATCATAAGATTGATTATCGTATTGCTGTTCAGAGAAGTATAATCAACTATCATAGTACTACTATTGGTCGTAATATTCTCCATAATACGAAGACTGTGAATGCAATAAGCTTTGCTTTGTGTTTACATTATGTAGGCCCTGTCACATCTGCTTAAAATCATCTACTACCTTCCCCTTCTCCTTCTATGTGTAAACTTGACTAGTACCTCTTTAAGAGTGAAAAATATGAGAATGAGAGAGAGATGTGAGTGAAAAAGATTTTGAGAGAGCTGAAGAGTTTGAGAGAGTGAAATGAGTTGAAAGAGAGGGGAGGAAAGGGTTTAAAAACCCTTTCCTATGGTTCAAACAGTCAAATTGATCGTTATCGACCAGTACAGACCCCGATAGAGGGTCATGTAATAGGCACTGCCTATTAGAGGGCGATCTATATATCGGTTTCCTATCGGACTAGTACATACCACCCATACCGAGTGGTATTGCTCGGTACGTTAAACCTTGGGTTGAACAACCTCATCTCACATTTACTCTAACTCGTAACCGTAAATGAGCACTTTTAACATGGTGTTATTTACCTCATGCTTCATATAATTGCTGGTAACAAATTTATTTGTAAAATTACAGTATGATAATAGACAAGGGTTAACGTTTATTAGGGTTAGTGGATAATAAGCATAGGGCCCTATATTATTGGGAGAAATGGAAAGTTTGACACCCTGCTTCCATGCTAAGCATCATATCTAATGTAATTAAACACATATGAAAAAATTAATGAATGTTTTATTCCAGATGACAAGGGGTTCCTATCATTAGACTAAAGCCCTGTAATTTTTATCTTGATTGTATTCTTCTGCAGTTATATTCTTGTAGAAATTTTAGAACTTAATGCAGATATCCTTTCCTTTCACTTATTTTGTAACAAGAGCTGGATTTATGTTCTCCTCTTATTAGGAGTTAAGGTTTATGAAACTCAAGAGAAAGAATTAGTCTTTGAGCCTGCAGTTCGATGGGCTAGCAATACAAACATAATTTTAGTACTACAGTTGTCTTCCATCAAAGTGACAGTGCAGGTCAGACATTTTCTGATTAACTACAAGGTGAAAATGACTTGCAGTTCATGCAACTAACATAACACTTTTCTGTTGTTAGCTATTGGATTTACAAATAACTTTGGTACCACGTGTCACTTTGAAGCCACTAGTTCCAAGTTTTCCATGCTTTGCCAACCTGACTGTCTCATTGATGGAAAAGGTAATCAACATTAGTTGTTTGGATCTTCTCCATATGTTTACAAGATTAACTTTTCCAGGCATCACTTATGGTATTTTTCTCTTGTACAAAATTGCAGCCATATGTTGACTTTGGGCTCAAAATTTTGGGTGGAGATTTGATGGCGATACCTGGCTTGTATCGGTTTATTCAGGTGAATTTGGACACTATGGCTAACTGCAAGATACTTGGCCAAATAACATATTATTAGCATGGTCAAATTATAGAGATTTCTTTTTGTTTCTTCTTTTTTGAGTTATAGTTTTACAATTAGTTTAGTACCCAACTAACTACTTTTGGAACCATTGTTGACCACAGGATACAATTGCAACAGAAGTTTCGAATCTATACCATTGGCCAAAGCTTATAGAAGTGCCTATTTTAGATAGTTCTAGGTAAGCTTATTGTTAGAGTGTTCACAAGGATGCTAACAATTGCATATTTGTCTTTCATGGGTTGGTTGATTGCTGCAGTATATTGCTTGTATCCCTTATATGGTTTGTTAAGGTTTCTTTTCTATTGCATGTATGTTTTATGGCGCTATTATGTCTTAATGTAGACATTTGGGCTTGTTATTCCCAGACACATGCAACAAGAAGTCTAATGAACTGCATAACGACAACAGGAAACCTGAGTCCAACTTGTCATTAAAAGTAATTAAAAAATGGTAACACAGTGCAAGAGACTTCTGCAAATGCGGAGCCTGATGTGAGACTTTTTTTTATATTATAAATGGATCTGTTATAGAACTCTGCACATAATATAAACTCAATTTGTGCTTCATATTGTTAACGTGCCCTTGATTACCATAGCCTTGTGAAGGGTTGCTGGCATCAATTTGTTGTTAAACAAATGGTTGGGCAAGGTTTTTAAAGTCTTATCCTGTTATCCTTGCAGTTGTGCAACAAAGAAGCCTGTGGGAATATTGCATGTCAACGTGGTTCGGGCATCTAATCTTCGCAAGATGGATTTGCTTGGTAAATCGGATCCATATGTTAAACTCAGCTTGAGTGGGGAGAGACTGCCTTCAAAAAAGACCTCAATAAAGATGCGTAATCTAAATCCTGAATGGAATGAGCAGTTCAAGCTTACTGTGAAAGATCCAGAAACTCAAGTTCTTCAGCTGCATGTCTATGACTGGGAAAAGGTTTAGATCCCTGTATGCTTCTTTTCTCTTGTTTAGTCTATCTCCTTACCTGGTTTATCTTCATTTGAAGTTTCTAACTACTTCAAGATGCTGAAATATTCACTTCAAATTAATTTTTGTTGGTTATTATTGATGATTTTTTAATTTGTTTACTGTGATAGATAATTTTACTCTTGCATAACATCACTTATTATCCTTTTGGATGCATGAGGGCATCATAAAAAATTTGATTTATTTTGATATGATTAAACAGGTGAAAATGCACGACAAGTTGGGCATGCAGGTGATTCCTTTGAGTTTGCTTACTCCTCATGAAACAAAAGAGTTCACTCTTGATCTTCTCAAGAACCTAAACCCCAATGACCCACAAAATACAAGAAACAGAGGAAAGATCATAGTGCAATTGACATTTGACCCTTTTAAAGAGGATAATGGCAGTTTCAGTATGGGTTTAGATGAGAAGCTTAGTTACAGTGATAGAGCTACCCAAGATACATCATATAATGGTGGGCTGTTGTTGGTGACGGTAGAAGCTGCAGAAGATGTGGAAGGAAAACGTCATACTAATCCTTATGCCATGATCCTTTTCAGAGGTGAAAAGAAGAAAACTAAGGTAAGTTTAAGGTCATAGATGATTACTGAGCAAGATAATGGCACATTACATATACATCTTTTATGAAGTGCACTCACATGCCAATGACCTTGTTGTTGGAGTCTTCCAACCATTACATCCATTTATAAATTTTATGAAACATAGACTAGCTTTTCTTTATCAGCTGCATATCAGTTTTAATATGCATTGTTTTTTTTCACTTTTCTACAAGTATACATCCAGTTCCTTCATGCATAATAAAATCAAACAAACCATGATAGCCCAACTATTTAGCATCGTTTACATGGATTTCTTGCTGCCTTGAGCTCTATAAAAGCAATACCCTTAATCAAATAAAAATATTTAAGTCATATTTTTAATAAAGTTTTCTATAAGTCTTCCTCTATCTCCCCTTGTACCATTATTACTAATCCAACTCCATACATTTCAATTTCAAATGCTATTCTAAATTTCATTTCTGGTCATTGTATTATTTCTGTAAATAATGTCTTCTTTTGCTTATGAAATTATTTATTTTTTCAGTTTTACTATGTTTTACTTTCACACTGACCTTTGGCTATGTACATTTTTTTCTCCTTAGATCCCACATTCATGAGAGCTTTATTTCATTGTCTAGCTATTTTGACTTTGATTTTCAATTTATTCATAGTGATAAAAAAAAAATTCTAGCCTACAGAGAACATCTAGTTTTTAATTTGTTTGTAGCATCGTTTCAACATTTATAATCTCATCAATTATGCTTACGTTACTATTTGTAGACATATGGTGCAACTAAGCCTGGTAATGATATCCTTCCCATTTTACTATTGCTTTTTGATGTATGTCGTAGACTGAAAGGTCCTTTTCTCTTCTTTACCTTTCAGAATTTAAGAACACATAATTTAGGTTTTATGTGCCAGGTTGGGTATCTGTATCTGAATGATCATCATTATAAATATTTATCTGGCTTGCTAATGCTATGGCATTCTCAGGTCATCAAGAAAAGCAGGGATCCAAGATGGAAGGAAGACTTCCAATTTATGTTAGAAGATGCCCCAATTGACGAGAAAATTCATGTGGAAGTACTGAGCAAGGGGAGGCTTTTTAGCTTTCACCCCAAGGTTAACAACATCTTTGGATAAAGCTTTTTTCTCCTTTTTTTTCTGTCTTGTCTTCTTTAGTATTATTAATTTTCATTTTCTTTTCTCATTGGCAGGAGTCCCTGGGGTATGTTGATATCAATCTTTCAGATGTTGTAAACAATGGACGCATAAACGAAAGATATCATTTGATAAATTCACGGAATGGAGTTATTCATCTTGAGATCAAATGGAACACTACCTGATGGTGCATGCTCTGCTGCTGTGTATATCCCAGAGTTATGTTATACTAGTGTATGTAATTTCAATTTTCCAGTGTCTTATAAAATTGCATCGTTGATTTGTTTTGTTAATATATATGACTTTCATCTTTCGATACCATGTAAGCCTTAAATGACAATGATCATGCTATAGCATGCTCTTTCCGGTGTCGTATGGCATTGGCCTTAACAGAGCAAATGCAACATAAATGGAGTGGAGGCTTATTGTTGCTGTGTGCAATAGCATTGGAGATATCAGAACATGTGTGAGATTGACTCTTGGGATTCAGTATTCCACAAGTAAGTTATTGAAATGAGATTTGAAGGGTCAAAACCTTGTTCGATATATTTTTTACATCTTCATTCAGGTTTTTCACTTCATGATCTCACAAATAAGTTACAATAATAATTGTTGAAACAAAGATTGAGAGTTTAGAATGTGATAATGATGTTTCAGGTCTACCTATCAAAATTTTATTTAATATATTTTTAAAAACACCGACCGATTTGATTGATAAACATTTTTATCAAATTATCATAAAGTCCGAAGATCAAAATCTTTCTTTGTCCGTTTTTACTGTAAAGTCTCACTTTGTTATTTTTTTTTTTAAGCTTAGAAACCCAATTTTTTTGAACTTTCAGGTGTGTCGTTCAAAGTAAGAATATAACGTTTGAACGCTCAAATGTCTTTCGAAAGTCTGTTATACTTCTTTCAACAATTAATTCTTAAGAAAGTTTTATGCTAAGTCATACTTGAGGACTTTAGGGTTGCATAGAAATTATTAGAACAACGAAACACAATTTAGAGATTGTTTACCTGTTTTTTCATATTTCAGTCGTATATTATATGAGAAGGTATCAAAATCTTAAGAATTTAGAGATTATAAAGCATTTTAAAGTTAGCACATAAATTTGGACCTAAATATTCCAGAAATCCATTTACATTGTTTTCTAAAAAAAATAGTAAATAATATTCTTTTTGACAACTCGAATACTCAGGATCAGAAGATTCATAATCATACAATCTAATTTGATTAATACAACACGAAGGTTTAGAATCCATGTTTCTCCTGGAATCTTGAACGATCCTTTCCAAGGGCACCTTCAAGAAATACTCAACAGCGGTATTTGCCAGTAGAAATCTGATCAAGCGAAAGTAGTGTATCTGATACTGCCCTCTATTTGCGCTGCATGAGAAAATAGTCCCTGCTCTTTTTGGATTCCCGGTGCCAGTGCCATGCATCCGCTTCCATTCGATCGTATCATCATCAGCCCCGTCATGCCTCCTTCATAGTTCAAGACTCATCAATTGGCACAACCTGATGGTGTGCATGGGCTGATGATACGCAGCATCGGGCTTCTCCTTCGACAACTCTTTGGATATCCACCGCATGTCCGGTCGTGACTTGGGATCAGTTCGAACGCATGTCAACGCGATCATCGTGGTTGTGGTTATCTCCTCCATGACGCGATCCGTGGGGCACGGAAGACGCCGATCCAACACATCTTTGAGGAGTGTGAGTTGTCCGCAAGGCGAAGACAGCGATAGAATGAGCTCCCCGGGGTGTCTTCCCATCATCACCTCCAGCGCCACCACCCCAAAGCTATACACATCGCACTTCTCCGTTACCTTCATCGTGTAAGCAAGCTCTGTGAGAAGTAAAAGTGGCTGTGATTCTTCTCCTGTCCTTAAGCAGAATGATTCGGTGGTACATATGGGGTCATACCTGGGGCGACGTATCCCATGGTGCCTGCAAGCGTGGACCAGTTCGATGAATCAAGCTGCATGAGCTTCGCAGTGCCGAAGTCGGAGACGCAGGCCTTGAACTCTGAATCGAACAGGATGTTCTTGCTGGACACGTCGCGGTGCACCACGCAGGGTTTGCAGTCATGGTGCATGTAGCTGAGCGCGTCAGCCACGTCCCTTATGCACGTCACCCTCCTCTCCCAGTTCAGCTCCGCGGCTCTCTCGTCCTCCTCCAGCATGCACGCCAAGCTCCCCCTCTCCATGTACTCGTACACCAGGAACATCCACCGCGAGTGGTTACAGAAGCCGTAGAGCTTCACGACGTTGCGATGGCGGATCTCCGTCAGCGCCCGGATCTCGTTCCCGAAGCCCTTCTCGTCGAGCAGCCCCCCGTTGTCGGCGAGGTGGAACTTCTTCACGGCCACCACCTGACCGGTCGGAAGTTCTGCCTCGTACACGCTGCCACATCCACCAATTCCGACGCAGTAGGCGTCGTCGAAGTCCTCCGTCGCGTCGATGATGTCGCAGAAAACGGCCCTCCCGTCGTAGTTCCAGATCGAGAACAAGTCCGAGTTGCTCGTCTCGGCTTCCTCCTCCTGCTCCGAGATGCCGATTCTTTGGCGGCGGCAGAGAACGACACAAAGGTATACAACGAGGACAAATATCACGACAGAAATCAGACCCGAGATGCAGACAATAACGACTCCCAACCTGTGTAGTGGTATTAGGCTCCACATCTCTTTAGATTTAGCAGACAAATGAACAGACCTGTTCAATTGATCTTGTAAGAAGACATCGAAGCAGTACCTGAGACCAGTGAAGACAATATCCGGGTTCTCGTATCAATCAAGAAGCTACAACCACAACAACTCGGACGCCGTTTGAACGAGCAAGGTGCGGGTGGTTTAGTGCTTGACGGGGAAGATGAAGTCTAGCACGTGGATTTAGTCTTGGAAGAGAATGCTTCTGGAGGACCCCACGGAAGACTCCATTTGGAATCTCAGTCTGCGAAGACTTGATAAGTCAAGGGAAGACTCTCTTGAGATATCAAGACTGCAGAAATTATGTGAAGAAGAACTAGCCAGCCAAGGCCAAGAAAAGATGTGGAAGAAACCAAAAGTCTTGTGGAATAAGCACGGAGAATGGAGAAAGATGAGAACAAGAGACGTCTCTGGTTATGATACTGTATTGGCGTCGACATCGATCACTAGTCTTCGCCGGTGAGCACAGTTTCGATGGTGTGATTAACGTGTTAATGATAAGAATGTGTTTCGTGCCAAGTGAAGGTGTTCTTCACACCTAATGATATATCGATGTTTATTATATATTTGAAAGCCAAATTGAAGGATTCAATAAAGAGATATCGGAACACCTCTGACATGAGGTTAATATATTAGAGAAAATTGTGGAAATAGGAACATTTCAGAAGATTTATCAAAACAATACATCTATCTGTAAACACTCAGACCGGTCAAAAATCAATTTCAAAAATTCATCTTAATATGATAATTATTATGCATCAAATGAAATAAATAGTTGATAATTAATGATGTTATGGTTATGATGGAATTCTTAGATATATGATATCAAAATTTAAGTATATAGTTTGTTTAATTAAAACTTAAAAATGAGTGAATAATCACGATCGAGTTGATGAGATTTTGGATGAATCATGAGCAAAATAAAATAGCCAGTATGCACGACTTAAATAATTTGTAGAATTAAAAGCATCAGTCGGTGATAGCTCGAAAAAGAGGCAAAAGCACTGAAAACTAGAAAAAGGTTGAGTGTGTTAAGAATTAAAATTATATAAGATTCTTATTTTTTATCATAACTAAAAGATAAATTTCCTTTAAATAAACTGATTAGATGAAATTTTAGTTGTTTAAAATAAGTGATATGATAATATTCTCTTAATTTAATTTGATGTTCTTACACCTATAAATAGATAACAACCTATATATATATATATATCCATCCAAGTCTCATGTCTCTAAGTCTAGGGTCAGAGATCTAAGACCTTGTAAGTATTTTTCTTTTGAATAGTTTAATATATATTTATTTTTACTTCTATCTCGATTTCTATTTCTTTTATTTGGTTTGATCTTAGGTCATTAATACATTTTTACTAGTATTTGAGAAAAGATTATACTTATATGTGATCCCTCCCTTTCTTCACATGGTATTACAGTCACCAAGTTGATACTATGTACTTCAAGATTTTCTTGATAAAGAAGATAATATTTTTCGACTAAGAATTACAATAATCGGGTTGGCGGATTTGATATTAAATTTTTTAATCAGTCTAACTAAAAGATTTGAAAGACTTGTTTGGAGTCCTATCTCATGGAGGAGAATCTATATGATGTTGTTAGTAGCAAGCTGAATTTATATTAAAAAGATCTTTGTCTCTTTGAACATATTATTGATTGTCAATTAGCTTCAGAGATTTGGATCACTCCGTCATGTATTACTCAATAAAAAGAATGTGGCTTGACTTTAGTATTTGGAGAATAATTTAGCAAATACTATCCAATGTAATCTCTTAATTTCTTAATATTTTTTGAAGATTAAAAACTTTATATTCAGAGATCCAAATGAGCCTATTCAATATGTTACATCTATTCAAGGATGGGTTCTAACAACTATTCTTAGTAGAGCTAGAAAATCTTCTTGCTTCTTATTATTTCGTAACTCGTCAAATGACAAATGACGGGAGTCTCTACTTCAAGAGAAGATGAAAATACCCTTTTTACATATAAGAAAAGGGATAATGATTAGGATAAAGAGATGAAGGATGATACTAATAATAAGCCATAGTCTTTTTCATGTGCAAATCGAAAGAAGATCAAGTGTTATAGGTGTGATAAGAGGGTATGTCAAGAAAAATTATCATTTTAAAATCAATGAAGAAAATATTACAAATAAAGAAGATTGTTCTAATGCTACTAATGAAGATTAGGTCAAATATTTTATGATTGAAATTACTATAGTAGAGGCCATGACATTTATCAACTTCAAACATGACTTAGATAGTTAATCCAGGATGTGATCATCATCTTACTGGTGATGGTACCAAATTTATCAATCTTTGTTAATATAAAGGTTATGATGCAATTATCATGATAGACAATACTATTCACTAAGTAGATAAAGAATGCTTCAACATAACATCAAATAAAGATAATAATTCTATTAGAGTGTGTATCATGTTTTAGGTATGAAGAAAAATCTTTTTTCTATTATAAATATAGTTGATGTTGAAAATTATATTCTTTTTAGGCCTTATGGAGTCAAGTTTTTTCATAATATAAAAAAATTAAATATAAATATAGTACACACTTAGTAAAAGGATTAAAGATTTATATATTTTGTCAACATGTTGATGTGATGAGTACAAATGATTATATATCAATCTGACATACTAGACTTAGTCATATAAATTATCTCAAATTAAAGATCATAGTATAATCTAAATTAATGGTCTTCTCAATCTTACTATTTTTAGTAGTGATGAAGTTTTTAAAGGCTACCGATATGGTAAAGCACAAGCAACCTTTTCAAAATTACTTTTGAGGTGTAAAGTTTTCTTAGAACGTATTCGTAATAATCTAATGGGCCTACTCGAACTCCATCTTATTCATATTTTTATTATATACTTCTCTTTATCGATAATTTTACAAGGTTCACCTAGGTTTATTTTATGAAGAAAAAAATCAAAGGTTTTCACCAAATTTCAAGAGTTAAAGTTAATAGTTGAATGTGATTTTGAAAGAAAAATTAAAAAGCTAGGTACTAATAATGATGGAGAGTTCACTTTTGATATATTCTTCTCCTTTTGCAAATAGCATAGCCTCAAAAGAGAGCTCACTTGTATAAATACACCACAACAAAATGGTGTGACAAAATAGAAGATTCAACATCTAGACTTGTAAGTATTGGCTTCATGCAAAAAATTTACCCAAAGCCTTTTGGGTAGAAGGTATGACATATACAACTTATATTATTAATCGAAGTATTATTAGCTCAATTAATCTGGTCTTCAAATGAACTCATGTTTGGAAAGAAACCAAATATTAAATATTTTAGAGTATTTGATTTTTCGATCTATGTTCACATACTAAGGCCATAAAATACATATTTATTAGCTATAATAAAAGAAAGAAAGATTGAAAATATATGAATCCATAAACACATATATATGTGATATCTCAAGATGTGTTTGATAAGTTTTATCTTATTATCTTTCACAACTAATTTTTTTTGGAAATATCAATCACAATAATAAAAGTGATATATGTTCAAAGTACTCCTACAAAGTTTGACTCATCTTCCTTCAAATTTATATCTGCTCTTATTATTTCTTTATATTGAGTAAGGTTGTGGGGTGGGAAGCGGAATCAAATAAAATCATAGACTAGATCACCTTATCCAAAGGATGGGAGCCTTGGCTCAATCGTTGCAAAAATATCAATCAATTCTGTTTAGACAAAGGTTCCATAAAGTGATAGTAATAATTTTTCTAAGAAGAGACGAGTAAATGAAATCAAAGAATAGTGATTCAAAAAGCCAAGATCCAATTTGCCAACTACTAGAGTTTGAGAAATCAACTTTCAGACAATACTTAATAGTATTTCAGAGCTCAAGAGCCTATTCACATTCAAACAAAATATACAATGAACACTTGCAAATATGGCAAGAGTCAATTTGTGAGTGAAAAGTTTTAGAAAGATACAAAGAGGTAGCAAGTTTTTTCTAGAGATGTTTTCAAAGAAAGATTTTAATTTTGAGATAAACCTTGAGGTCCCACATCACTTTCCAACTTGGCCAATCAAGCTCCTCCTTAAGGTTTTCTTTCCTCAACAAAAGGATCAAACCCACTTGTACTCATTGGGGCTTTCGGCTAGATGAATTTGAAAGATTTTTTTTGGTAAAAGAAGGGTAGTAGCCATGATGGAGGAGAGAGGTGTTCTATCCATTTGGAGTGATTAGATCAGCCATCGATTGGAGTGAATCAAGGATAATAAGGTTAACAAATGTGGGTCGTTTGTCGAAAGCAATATTAGACATATAAGGGTCAAGAGAGATTAAAGGATTTACTATAGTGCCAATATATTTTTTGAATCTTGCTTTAATGTTATTGGCGGTAGTGCAAATAGATTTCCATCTATGAGATGCTAAAGGCTTAGGAGAGAAGTTACTAGGGGAGAGAATGTCATATTTGGTAGTTAAAATCTTGACCATAAAATATTATTTTAGTTTAGGAGGGGATCAAGCGGTTAGTACATATAGATTGTTTAATAGTGATTAAGTCCTTGATGCAAAGGTTACCGTTAGTTTTGGATGTAATAATTTGTCCCACCTAATAAGGTCTAATTTTTTTCTTGTGATTGAAAATATCCTAGAAGAATTTACCAGAGGTTTTGGAGATATAAAAGAAGATTTGGCTAGAAACTTTTATATTCATCAAAAGATGGATTGGAATAGAATTAATCAAGGATTAATTTGTTAGTCTAAGAAATGAGACCTTTGTATCATCCATCACCCAGTAATTTTGTGAAGAGCTTTATCAACAATAAAATTTTATTGGCTTAGTGGGATTTGAGAAATAGAGATATAGAAATCTCACAGAGGTTACGAGTCTTCCCTATAGCTCATGAGATTAGTGATACTATACTTAACCTTGGGATAATATTTTTTCGAAAAGAATAACTTATATTTGGAATGATTAACATATCGATTGGTGAGTGATGAGAAGAGTTAGAGGGAGTCAATGAGATATTTGCAAGTTTTGTTTTAGCCTTTAAAGGCTACAAGAATATCATTTACAAATATGAAGTGTGATATTTTGACATTATTCAAATTGAATAGATAGATAAATTTTTTTGAAATAAGAGAATAAAGAGGGTAGAGAGTAATTATTAGGTGAGAATGAATAGATAGGGGGAAAGGGGATCGCGAACACCTCTTTTACTAGTGAATCAAATGGAAGAAAAATCATTAGTAAACCAGGAGTAAGATGGAGAGGTGATATATACTTTAATCCATTTGATTAATGTAGGAGAGAAATTCATTCTTAAAAGCATTTGGGTTAAGAGATCATTAAAATCCTTGGATAGATCGAGCTTTAAGAGAATAGGGGATATTTTGTTTTTAGATTTAGCCAATCAATTTGTTGGAAATATGGATATTATCATCGATGTTATGCCCCTTATAAAGATAGACTATTCTTGAGCAATCAAAGAGTTAAGTAAAGGTTTAAGATAATTTGTAAAAAATTTAAAAGAATTTTATAAAAAATATTACAAAAGACTATCGGATGAAAGCCCTTTACGGCGGAGGTATGAGGTCTTTTAAGAATGAAAATCAAGTTGGTTTTTATCTGACATTTTATCAGTTTAAAAAAATTATTCAAAATTACTAAAAGGAAATCTTTAATCTTGTTCGAAAAGGTTTTGAAAAACTCTACAATAAAACTATTTGGACTAGAGTTTTTTATTAATCCCATTTGATTAATAACAAAAAAAAAATCATGAAGAGAGTAGGGAGAAATGAGAGATTAAGTTTGAAAAGAAGAAAATTTAGACAGGATAATATCAGTGGGAGTGGTGTGCTAATTATTAGTTGAGGTTGCATTCCAAAGCATACGATACTAGTTGACAAAGTGATTAGAAATATCATGAGGGTTAAAAATAATAACACCATTAATAAAGGTGTTTTAAGGAATATTATTAACCCCTTTTTTTTTAGAGGACTAGTCAAAGAAAGTATCTTGTTATTTCGAAAATAATTATTAAAGAAGCACACAACCTATGTAAGTCTCAAATCTAATATTATAATTATAATATTGATCGTCTTGTTATAAATAAGAAATCTACTTTCTCAAGAGCATATAAATTATTTATGTTGACAAAAACATATGAAAATCTTTTAATACTTTGATAAGATAGAAAATTTATTTCGATAATACATGAAACTTGAGTATTGATGCTAATGTCATTTATATACCTAAATTAGAAAAAATAAATAAATTTTGAACTATAGAACAATTCATAAAATAAAATTTGAAAGATGACAATTGGGAAATTGAGAATATAAACCATCGAATGATTAATGAGAGAATATTTCCTTTGTATACTGCAAGTTATAACTCTTGTCTCAATTCAATTATAAAATATTATTCCTGGATGACTATTAAACATTTGTCCTGAAAAATATTTAAACAAAACATTTAAGAAGCATATAGTGATTTAAGCATGTAGCGAGCAACCTTGAAGTCTTCGGATGTAGCATATGCTTGAAAAGAGAAAGAAGTACTTTGATGATAAAAATAATATTTACATACTTATTTTATATACTGATATATATATATATATATATATATATATATATATATATATTGGCATCCTAAGATTTTACAATAAATTATTAAGCTCTTTAGCAACCAAACTACCTAACACCTTCAAAATTGATAAATTTATAATCATATCTTATCAAAATATAATGTTTATCTAAACAAAGTGTTTTTAAATTGATTATGATTACAAGAAAATTTGCTCAACTTAGATTTTAATAATGAACAAGTAGATGAGCAACTAGTACATCAAATAATTTTTTTATTTTCTCACTTGGAATTTCTTCAATAAACGTATATAACTCCTGAGGAAATTAGAATACTACCAAATTAGATAAATGATTATGTGACAGATTTTCATGAATTTACAAATGTAAACATCGAAACAAATGATATTCTTAATCATTTTGGACTATTTGTTGATGATCGAATGTCACTTTCAAAGAAGATTTTGTACACTTCAAGATAATAAACTTACTAAAGAAAGAAATGAGAGAGATTAGATTTGCAATGGCAACAAATACACATCCATCCCTATACAATATGCATATAGTAAACTTAGTGTTCGTACAAAAATTAGTTAATTTTTTGTCATTATGGAAGATAAATTAATGATGTGGTCAAGTTATAAATGCCACTTCATTTGGTCCAATCTTCATACTTTTCTTTCATTCATTAACCTTTTCTTTTTAGAACATACTCATCACCATCAAGAATTTGGTAGCCTTGTCAAGAGTTGTTTAATGGCTACCATCTAAATGTGTATTCTGAGTTGGAAGTGGTCAGGAGGATAAGAAGAGCGTCATTATTGTAGTAAGACCTACCTTAAATGTTGTTGATTTTTAGGTGAGATGGTACATGATTTTTACCAAACTTCAAATACTCATTTGAGAGTCATCTGAGTTGACATAATCTAATTCTTGAAAATATAATTTTGCATCAAAATGAAAAATCATCTATATAGTTTTATATTGTTACTCCTAGACCTAATCATGTTTTTGAGTTAAACATATATGATCCTTATAACTGAGTTGAGTTGACTAGTTCTCTACTAAAATCTAACATTTAAATAAAATTTTCGTAATGATATTATGTATGAACAAAAAGAAACAAAAACCTACATATAAATCATCTCCTGGCTTGAAGGTACATAGAAAGATATACAAAACTACATATAAAGTCTCAACGTTTTTTGTTAGACTAAGTTCAAAACTCAGTGTGTTTGGCTCATTTAGAATAAATGGTGATGAGATGATGGCTTTCTTAACCAAATGAAATTTAGAGGTACTCGCTCGGTCAGACCGAGTTTGAGTCGAGTTTGAGCTAGTCGAGTGGTTGAGCTTACTCAAAATTCTTCTTATACTTAGCAATTAAATAAGATGGTTGTAGACAACTATTTCAAATAAGCTCCAAAATTAAGAGAAGATGGAAGGCTTAGAACCATAACAATGATTATTAAATTCAGAAATCATATATGTTTAAGACTAATGTAAATACAGAAGGTATAAATGTACAGAATTCAGAAACTATAATTGTGTGTCATTTTAATAATCGATAGAGCGTTCTCAAAGTCGTCACGAAGTTTGACAGCTTGAAATGAACCAATCGGAAGCCAAATCTGTGAATAATCAATCATGATTATTATTGATTTTTATAGTATATTTTGATGGAGAAAAATATTTTATGACCTTTATTATTGATTTTTCATATTATGATTATATTTATCTATGCATAAAAAATATGAATGAATGGATGCCCTTAGGTGTACCTTAAGGAGGCTTAGAGGTAATTAGAAAAAAAAAATAAAAACTATAAGATCAAATAGAGATGGTGAGTATTATTATAGGTATAATAAATTAGAACGATGTCAAGGTCTATTTGCTAAATTCTTTGAAAGTCATGACATATGTTAAGTCATTTATCTTTACCCATTTCATAATATACATATTATATATATATATAATAGAGTTTTTAATAATATAGTTTCAAAGATTTTATTTGAAATATGGACTATGAGGAAATCCAATTTAAAACACTTGAATGTTTAGAGTTATCTAACACAAGTAAGAAATTATAATTTATAAGAAAGAAATTTATATTTTAGAATGACCAATGGATTTTTAATTAGTTATCTAGAAAAATCCAAATGGTATAGATCTTATTATCCTAATTATAGTCCAAATATTATAGAAACTAAGAATACTATATTTATTGGAAATGATGAGATTAGTATGAGTGGAGAATCATGAAATGTGGTTATTCAAGAAATTCAAATTGAAGTTGTTGTTCCCTCAATTATTCAATAGGTTGGTAATGTACGAGAACAATAAATAAATGATCAACCATTTCATAATCAATTATCACGCATAAATCTACGGCAAGTGAATTATAAGGAATAATATTAAGGAGATCTCAGTGACAAAGAATATCAGCTATTCTTGATGATTATGTGTTCTATTTACAAAAGTTATAAAATAACTTAGGTATATATGATGATCTGGTTTCCTTTTCACAAGTCACTAAAAGTATAAATTTTAAAAATTGGATTGATGATATAAAAGAATAATTGAAATCCATAAATAAAAATTTAGTTAGGGACTTTGTTGAATTGCTTAAAAGACATAAAAAATATCGATCATAAATAACACTACTCAAACGACAATATTGAAAAGTACAAAATCAAACTTGTTACTAAAGATATCACTCAAATAAGTAGCATTAACCACATAGAGACTTTTTCACCCATCTCTAGAAAAGATTCTTTTAGAATTATTATAATTTTAGTAGCTAGTTATAACTTAGACTTGTACCAAATAAATGTGAAAATTATTTTTCTAAATAATAATTTAGAGGAAGAAGTTTACATGAACCAACTTGAAGGATTTCTAATTAAAGGGAAGGAACATTTGGTGTCTGTAAAATTAAGAAATCAATATATAGATTTAAATAAGATTTTTAATATTGATATATTAAGTTTAATGATTTTTTTAATTTTTTTTTATTTAAAAAAATATTATTAATCAGTGTATACATATAAAGGCCAATGGGGGTAAGTTTTTTTTTTTTATTCTATATATTGATGATATTTTGTTTGCTACTAATAATTTTGGTTTATTATATGAAACCATAAAATATCTCTCTAAGAATCTTTGAAATGAAAGATATGGGAGAGGCAACCTATGTGATAGAATTAAAATATTTCAGGATAAATCATAAGAATTATTAAGGTGGTGTTAGAAAGCAAATATTAATAAAGTTTTTAAGGGATTTAAGATAAAAAATTGTTCAGCATGTATTGTTCCAGGGGATAAATTTAACCTTAGGCAATGTCCAAATAATGAATTAGAACAAATAAAAAGAATTCCTTATGCATCTATCGTAGAAGTTTAATGTATGTCCAAACTTGCACCAGGACAAACATCAATTTTGCTGTCGGAATATTGAGCAAGCATCAAAGTAATCCTGAAATAAATCATTAAAAAGTTACAAATAAAATGTTAATATATTTATGATGAATGAAGGATTATATACTCAGAGATCAAATGATCTGATTGGATATTCAAATTCAGATTTTATTGGATGTGTTAATATAAGAAAATCAACACTCGACTATTTGTTCCTTTTATGTTTGAGGAGCAATTTTATAATAGAGTGCAAAGTACTCCATTACTACAACCACTATATAAGTCAAGTTTGTGACATGTTTTGAAGTCATAGTTTACAAATTATGATTACAAAATTTTATTTAAGGATTTAGGAGTGTCAAAAGCATTGCCATGCTATTGAAAATTTACTATGATAATTCTACAGTAGTATTCATCCTAAAAATGATAAGTATTATAAGGGGTACTAAACATATGGAAGTAAAATACTTGATTATAAAAAAAGAATTTCATAGATGAAGAGTGTCAATTGAATAGATTAGCACTGTTCTTATGATTATAGATGTATTACAAAAAGATTATCTCCCAAGTTATTTAATGAATATGTCAAAAGACTGAATAATACATTATTATTGATATTATTTTATGTTCATGAATGATTATTTGACACTCTAAGCTCATTTATGTGTTTATGATTTATTCTATTTTTTACATTGTGTACATGATAGTAGTAGACCAACCAGATTTATCTTTAATAAAGATACTATCATCGGACCATTATGAAAATATCATAGTGGATTATGTTTAGTAAAAAACTAATGTTGTGATATGTGGAAAGGAATATATCGAATTTTAGAATTAATATGACCCATATAACCTTTTTTATTCCTTTGATATTAATGATGATTTAATAAATAACTTAAATTCTATTGATTAATGAGGAAGATAAATCTGAATTGAATTGTCATATTTATTAATGATAAAGAATGTTACTCTTAGGTAGATGTATTTTCGAAATGGATATTATGGTTAGATATTAATTCTGAACTAATAATGTCTTGATAAAAAGCACCCTTTGTGTTTCTATAAATTCAAAACTTGTTTCTATTAATTCTATAGAATAGTATTTCAAAGTAGAGAAGTAAGAGAGAGAAATAATTCAGATTTCTCAAAGAATCCCTCCGAATCTATTTATAGAGGTGTTTGTATTTCGAGTTGTATCATGGATAAATCAGCTAACTTATTAATTTGATTCTTAAGTCTAAGTTACTGATAGTTGATTGTCTTAGTAGCTACAAGATGATTATTTGATAAGAGTTCTTTCAAATAGGACCGTAGCAAAATGAGAATAAAACATTATTCAACATTTTCAAACTTCTCAAACAAATTGATCTTGGTGGATGTTTGGAATGATTTCATAACATCTGTTTTATTAAATATTTGAATGATTTCAAACATCAAATGATAAATGATAAATTGTCTCATCAATCAATAATACATCTGAAATTATTTGATGAAATTGGGTTGCTCCCTTGGAACTCTAATGGACCGACCCAGCCTGGCCTTTTGCCATTCCGAACTATTATCCCACCTGGTGGGTGATGATGATACTTGTGTTGAGACCTAAGTCTAGTTGAGTCTAAAACTTGTTATCGCGGGTTGGGAATTGGCATCATATCATCGCCGCTGCTTAGACTGATGGATGATAAGTTAACATTTAATGGTTATTGGTGCGACCCTATAGACTCATGAGACTAAGGATAAGAGTACTCCGAGGAGTTTATAAGCTTTTGTTCTCTTACTCCTAGATTAATAAGATATGAGACTAAATATTATTGTCAATTGATTAAATGCATGGGCTTTACAAGCAAAGTTTTTGTAAACAACATAAAATCATATATTATTTCTCATCTATGATAATGGCCAACAATATAATACAATACGACAGAAATATTTTATATTTAAATCTTATTTTAGCTATGTATTAAGAAAATAAAGCTGATTGTTATAAATTTTAGTCAAATTGATCAAAGTTTGTACTAATTTTATCCAAAAATTTAAATTTATATTATGGGTCAAAGTTAATATATGTAAGTTGACTCTTTCAATTCTTAACTATATGGAATTATGCTCTTAGTATATCTCTTTTTATTTTATATACATGAATATTTTTAATATATTTTGTTATATATATGTGTGTGTTGATTATTTTTTTGTTACTCTTGAGGGTTCATACTTGTTTGTATTTTTTTTTAATGCTATGAGATAATTCAGTCATTCACATCTACTCATTCAATTAAACCCTAATATGATTGGCTCAACCCTTTTTTCTAATTTTTTTTTGTTTTACTCATTCGAACCAAATTTTATCTAAAAACTTAAAAAGTTTATAAATTATGAATCAAACCTAATACATGTAACTTGAGACTTTCCTCTCAATATATCTCTTTTGATCTCAGACATATAAATATTCTTAATACTCTAATCAATCTAAGTTATGCCTATTGGATTTAAATCGATCTATCAATTTAAGTTTTATGGTTTGCGTATAATCTGATGGGTTATTAATAAATCAATGTAAGATTAATATGATTCCACACTTCTTTTCTATATCAATAGAAAAAATGTTGAGATCAACTGCAAAGCTATTGAATTAACCCAACTCAAGCACAAATCTTTTTGTACACCTTTTGAAATAAATCTTTAAAAAAATATCATACGTTTCACGTCACCCTCTCTATAAAACCGAGCACAAATTATTTTCTCACATCGTAGAAATACACATGATATTTATATAATAATCAAATTTTAATTTTTAAAATATTCTTTCTTTACGAGGAGTCCTTCCATACTTATATGTACTAGGATTCCTTCTAAAACATTTGGCTCTAAAAATCCCAAAAAATATATCATCCAAAAAAAAAAGTTTACATGTATAATCTTAAAATTTTCAATTTTGTAGTATTTATTTTGGATCTCTTTTTCTTTTTTTACCATGTATTTTTATTTTTATTTTTATTTTTTTCTGGTGGTCTATATTTTATTATTTCTACCATCTTTTTTGCCGTATGAACAATTTGGCACAGAAGAAACAAAAAAGTGTTATACACAAAAGTTTGAGAAGCTGGAAACCGATAGCGACCCTAAATTACCGCCACCCCACAAGGGTCCTTCCAAAAGGCAGCCTTCTCTTAGTCCATATCTCATCTTGTTCTTTGAGCGACGGGAGTCAATGTCTCGGCTGTGACCACACGGGAAAAGACATCACAGCAAGTTAAAAAGCTTTCTTGTAACGAGTGCCATATCCTTGAGATGGCACAAAGCTGCAAACGCGGATCAGGTCGACACCTTTGACTTGTGTCACACTGCCGTCGACTCCAAGGCCGCAGCAGCACCGCTTCCCAAACGGGACGTTACGGGAGCCGAGAAGGCGAGAGAGGGGGCAGATTCCGCGGACCGGAACGGCTCAGGAACCGGACCGGTCGGCCGGGAACGAAGCCCGAACCGGACACGGTTGATGTCAGACTGCCTCGGCACCCATGTCGTCTCCCTCTCGCCTCGTGTTGGATCCTTCAACGCCCAAGCTTTGTTTTGTGCTGCGAGCGGAGGGAGGCAAAGGGCGTGGTGGTTTAGGCAAAGTGCTTTGGGTTTACCATCTTGTTTCGAGGCACTGAATGCAAAGTGGCATTTGTTTGTGTGCACAGCATTCGGGACGTCTTTGACTCACCCAGCCAATTTCTCGAGTCAGTGTGGCATGCGTCTCGAACAGGGCAAATATAGATCATGATGTCGCTATAAAACATAGAAATCCATAAATAAAAACGAGGATGGAAGTAATGCGTGTGTCCCCGATTCAATTCCCTCTTCCTCGTTGCTTGTGCCGCGCCTGAAGCTACGGCGCTACCACCGTTCCCGGTCAACGGACAGGCGGGGCCCACAAGACGGCGTCGCTGACCTGTCCCACACGTGCGGGTCGGACCGAATCGCTACCGGTCCGGTCCGGGCCTATAGCATTCAATTTCATATGTTTTGTTATTATAATCGTGTCGGTTCGGCGATCCCCAAGTCTGACGCAGTAGTTTATTCCCTATCCCTACGGTTGCGGCGAGGGAGATGGGAAGAATTCGCGGTGCAGTCTTCAACAAGGCTCCTATTTAATTCCCTGTGTTTCTGATGGATTCTTACTATTATAATCTTGGAATCAAATCATATGAGATTTTACGTGCTGATCAACCTCATGTCACATCTGCTGGTTACTGTGTTCATGACCAAGGACACAGCAGTTGGGAAACATTCTTCGGTAGAGCTCCACAATGCATTGGTGCAGCATTTGACGAAATAGAAAGTTGCAAGTAGGAGCTCCACAATGCATTGGTCTCTTGACGAAGGAAACACAGTCGCCAATTGAAGAGAATGCTACCAACCTCGTTCGACAGCAGCATTTGACGAAATAGAAAGTTGCAAGTAAATAGATCCACGATGGTTATTAATAAGGACAATTTGCATCTACGTCCTTAAAAGCAAACATGCTAATCTTGCTTGATAAACACAGTTCGAAGAGTACGCTACTTAGCTATTACAGGTTCACAAACGCAAAGAAAAGCTCGAAATAGTCGGTTATCACTTGGCAAACAAGGAGACAAAATGAAGAAGCAACAACCAGCATTAAGGGTTTGTTGAGTACATTCTCTACTCAATTTGTATTTCTTCCAACTCCAGACAACTAAACACAGTCCATGCAGCCCCCCACGGCTTTGTGAATCAACTGCAGCACTGTAAGTTTGCGCTGAACGATCCTGGTAGCATCGATCTGAAAACCAAAAAATATAACAATTCCAATCAGTCAAAGACACCGACATGTCTCAGAAGCCAAATGTTCCTTTGAAGACTATTGTCTTTTGAACTAACAACAACAACCATAACCAGGTTCTTATCAAGTTCATCAAGAAAAGAAATAGACTCTACCTCTATGAATAACCAACCAAGATACAGATGAATGCTCAAGTAGTTTATAACCTCCATATATCTACTATACAAAAAGGGACATCCGAAAGCTTGCACCTTCTGAAAGCATCAAAGCAATGCCCAGGCGAAAAAAAAAAAAGAATAGTCCTGTAGGTAAATTAATCTGACATAAATGACCAACGCTCGAAAGCTCATCTCACACAAAATGATAGATAAGACTGGATTCTGGATCTTAAAAATACTTGGAAGGAAAATTGTCCAAGGAGGAACACTGAACAAGATGCTTATTTAAAAGTAAATTCTGACATTTTTTCCTACCTTCCTATGTTATCACTGCCCGAATCTGTTAATATTGTCAGCCTCCGTGCCGTTTTCATAAAGTCACTGCAACAAGACCAGAACAAGTTCCATCAGAAAAACACTCTTGAGTCAAAAAGACATGTTCACATTTCTTAAACAAATGAGTGCCTCCTATCACATAAACGCAACTGAAAGTGCAGCCCACGAAAAAACAATTATCTGTGACGTAGTCCATGGAAAGAAAGAAGTTACAAACAATTACAGACTGAAATCTATGACAGTTTGTGAAACTCTACAAATTTGAACTGGTGTACTAAAACAGGATAACTAATCTCATGGATCCCTTAATAAGACTCAACTTGAAGTCATCAGTTATAGAACCATACCACGGGTTGAACAGGCAAACACAAAGAAATCAAGTGGGAAAAAGCAAGAATTAAATAGGTGTAATGTTCAGAGAAATTAGGCAAAAGACCCAATTTATGGAAGAGGGATGCAGATTGTTACGTATGGTCTAAACGTATAAATGTTCTTCAACAATGAAATGACAATCTAAAACCACCACAAGAGAGAATGGACACTCTAAAAGCTTGATTGTGGCTGTTATCGGAATCCTAACCTGAAAGGTTCATCTCCGGTGAGTTTAACTGCACCAGCCGCATCCTTATAAATCACATGGCTCATCATCTCAGATTTCTCAATCCCAAACATGTCGGCTAGCCTTCTGTATAGTTCTTCATAAGAACCAAACACAGAGAGATCAAGGGTGCGGCCAACATCATCTGATTCCATAAAAACCTTGCAATGTCCAGTCTCCAGACCAAGGTCTGATGAATGGTGATCCCCATACCACTCAAATCTGTTACAAGATGAATTATCCACAGCCACATTTTTGTTAGTTGCAGAACCAGATGCTTCTGGAAATTTGGTTGTCTTCTCTAGATTCCCATCAGGAGAACTGTATCCAGTGGCTCCAGGGGAGACCATATCCCCAGAGTTGCTCAGAGAAATTTGCTCCTCAGTTAGTATTGGCTTCCCAAAAAGCATTAATTGTTGTGGCTTTGCATTGCAGGGATTCTTTATGCTTTGGGAAGTATTGCCAATTGTTAACAAACAAGAAATGTTTTTATCAATGGCAGGACTATCAACAGCTACACCTGCTGATATTCTTGAGAGTGAAGAGGTGTGATTAAGGCGGTGAAAGCCAGCATGGAACAGACCTGACTGCAGTTTGTTATGGTGGAGATCTGATAAAGATATACCAAATTGAGAATGCCTGGCTCCCTGTATGCCTGCAGGAGTACTGTCTGGGAAACAGAATAGAGGACTGGTGCAGTGACCAAGGGGATTTCCGGGGAACATTGGTGTTGAAAGTTGGCCTTCAAGGGGAAAATCAGGGTGTTGAGGGATGCGGAGCTTTTTCCTCGGCGGAGAGAAGGGAGCAAGATGGATAGCTGGCATGTTTGAGACCAGTTCAACCAGCCATGGGTTCACACGGTTCACATTTTGTAACAGATCTGGTTCATCCCATGTGACCTGCAAAGGCAGTTTGAGTAATGGTTACATTTCAGCGGGGAAGTGCAGGAACAGAGAGAGAATGAAACTATGAAAAAACAACCAGAAGTCTTAAGTCATAAAGCAAATAATTCATTTCTAGTATATGCAAAGCATGATAGTGCAAACATTTCTGGGTAATACACGAAATACAATGAAAACTTACAGAAAACAAAATATAACTTGTCAAAAGCAGCAACATAACTATTTGAGAAGGAGAGGTATCAAATGCATGAGGCCTTGATGGATTTTTTTCCCTTTTTCTTGTTTCCTAGACTGACATATTCTAAATCAATTTTCTTTGTGCCCAACTAGAAAGCACAAGACATTTGCTTGATGTTTCAAATGAGATACTATATGTCAAAGGAGACAAGCAACTTTCTGCCAGGTATCTTTTGAAGAGACTTCCTTTACGCAAAGTCATTATTGGCTTATCACTAATTGAAGAAATCCAAGTGCTACAACATAATGATTTATAAATAGATGAATCATTGACAAATGATCCAAATCAGAAACAAATTTTACAGTAAATTTGTGAATTTTGTTAGGTGGGTTCCACAAGGAGCAAGGATGTACGACACTGAAAGAAATCAATCATCAAGATATATGTTCAATGGACCTCATTCATCATGCCTACTAAGATAGCCATTACTTATGCTCCAGAACTAGAAACTCCATCTGGTGCCTCTATCGGTGGCATGATTATCCGAGAAACGTAATGCCTATAATCCAAAATCAACATTAATAACAAGCAGATAATCATAGGTACAACCACGCGAAAAGGGACCATAAACAAGAAAAGAGGCTAACTAACAAATCACAAGCACAATTAGTATGGGAATGGAAGTAGAGAGAAGGAAAACTATTACACATTAACCCTAATTTAGCTTGTGCTACATCAATTAAGCTATTGATCAGAACAATGATGTTTACATATCAGAAAGGTGAATAGGAAGGTTTTCAACAAAAAGAGATCAAGCACAGAAACTATGAATAAGCTGTAAAAGATAAAAGAAAATGAACAAACAAATTAACACTATAGAATAACAAAATTATGTATCTTATTTTTAATGACCTATAAAGAGGATACCTGCAGAAGTCTCCAAGGTGAATTAGGCCACCGTACAGGATCTGCAATCTGAACAGAAGAAATTGTCCCCATGAACCAACTAATCCGCGAGGAATCCTCAGTTTCAAATGCCATCTTAAATCTCATCCCTGGACACCATTGGATCCTCATTGCAGCTTTTACTGATGCAGCCTTCACACAGAACTCTGGTGTACTTGCTCTAGGATAATACACAACCTCAAAAGGTTGCCCATTAGCCGCAAGTGTTGCTGCCTCGATGACAGAATCTGCCCTTACTCTTCCACTTATCCTCATAGCCCCACCAGCACCACCACCATTGCCATTTCCCCTCATCAATTTATTTTCTTCCTCCCTTAGGAAGACAGAGAAGCCCCCATAGCTAGATGCACAATTCCCACCCGGTGGGTTCCATCCTGATGGGATATCTGGACCCCCACCTATCCCACCTCGTTTAGCCCGTCGGATTCCCACACAGAGATCCCCATTCTCCGTTCTCAAGAACACAATTGAATCGCCTGCCACAAGCTTTTTCTGGTTAACAAAAGTGCTCCACCCAGTTGTCAGCAAATGCCGACGAGGTGTCCCCCTGTATATGTGCCTAAACTTCCAAATCTCACCATGCACATCCTTTGCAAGAACGGTCTGCACCGGAGGGTCAGCCGAGTAGTCCAACCTCGGGAAGATGGTCTCAGCACAGTAACGTGGGACAGAGAAGCCCCCACCATTATTGGCATCCGATTGTGTCAAAGTCTTGGCAAAAGATGCCGGCTTTTCTTGTACATCAACTCCATTTATACTGAGACCCAGTCCATCATCTTCTCCATAGTCTGGCTCGTTGGGCCTCAGTGGAACCAGGCTGATTTTTGCAAACACCTCGTCAGTCTCCAGATCAGCCATAAATTTCACAGCAGTTACACAGCAAAGGATCAGAGGTGGGATTCGCTGGGAGGTCCCAAAATCCACGAGGCCTTGGGCATGCTCCGTGTGACCCTGTGGGAAGTAGTAGACCTTGGAGTTCACAGCCGGCATCTGAACCATTCCGCCGGCGCAGGCATGCCACAGCTGGGAGTCCAGGCACTTGTCACTTTGCTTCATTGATGATTCTTTCATCGATTTGCTAAATGTGAGCATGGGCAAGAGCAATTCTAGCTAGTTTCAAAAGAATGCTGCAAAAAAGAAGAAAAAAGGAAAGAAGAAGAAAATTCTTCTGGTTTCAGGCACAAGTTCTACAGAAAGAACTACACCAGGAAAAAGAAAAACATGAGATACAGCAAGGTTCCAAAAATTCTCACCTTTTAGCCAACCGATGTATAGATTCAAAAAACTCCCACCCTTTTCGTGATCTCCTGAAGATAAGGAATCAAAACAGGACTTAGGATCCCTAAGCTACAAGAACAAAGTGACCCAAAAGTAACCCCGAAGATGGGTGGGATTCTGATACCTAAAAGAAAGAACAAAACCTAGAACTCATTCGGAACCGCAGTAATCAATAAATCGAATCAGTTTCTTACCTTTTGGTGCGCAGAACTGCTTGGAGAGCAGAAAAATCAGATTAAAGTGGAGAACCGATCGACTCCACTTGTCCTCGTACTTCCCTTCAGAATAGCCCAACAATCTGAAATCCGAGTCACCTCCACCAAACACCACTCCCTCCCTTCTCCACGAAACCTAAGGCACAAACAGGAAACAAACACCCCACAACTCAACTAAACGCCTCGATACTACACTCCCGAACCCTACAAAACCCAGTCCATGACTACCGAAATCCCTATCTTACACCGAAAAATCTCAACTTTCCAAACATAATAGCACCATTTCTTCACCCATGACTCCAACGGCCCGAGACGGACACAAATCTACCACCAAATACCGCAGGTATCATCTATTCTAACTCCAGATTCAGCAGACAACACTGCAAAAGGCGGAATATTTCTCCTTCTTCGTCCTCTCCCGACTAAGATCCACCCGATTCCAGCGAGAATTCAGAGGGCATCGCCCCCGAATCCGTTGCTAATCAAAAGGGAAGAGAGAGAAAGGGATCGCCGCACTGGTACCGCTCTCTCCTCAGATCTTAATGTAAAGAGCCCTCTCCGCCCGTAAAAAATAGAACACCAGAATGAGACTTTTGCATATATATTCTCACCAAGATCGAAATAATGTCGTCACCCCTTCCCAGGGGTAATATGTAAGAATTTCTAGAACTGTTCTCACTCCTATATATATATATATATATATGTTTTACGAATTCCATCGAATTAAGTACGAAATTAAGATCTTCTACGGGGGTATGTGAAAAAAAAAAAACCGAGAACAAAAAAGAAATAGAGAGAATTATTATTGATGTCATGTCGCTGTCATGGACACTGTAGAAGTGGCAGTAGAGGCATGGGACGCAGGATCAGCTGTTCTGTGCGTCTTACGATGCGCATCTTGCAGGGGGATCGTCTGTGCGACGCGTGTACCGTCTCGGTTTCGCGCTCTGGACCACTCCGCTCTTTTGGTCGGCGGACGGTTCGCCAATTCCTCGCCGATCCGGAGGACTCGGGAGATGCGCGTTTTCTTCCACGTACCGCCCGTGTTGGGAGACGGCAAACCTGGAGTTTTGGCAGTAATCTTGAAGAAGAATCAAAAACCCAAAATCCATCAGAGACTATGTGTTGTTTTCTTCGTCACACTCAAGTCTGCTGCATGAACACAGTGAGAAGTTGTCAAGTTTCTTGAAAGGTTTGACCATATCTCATAATTGATTGTCAAGCTGACACCAGAGTATGTAGCATAATGTCGAATTTTAAGTCAGTGAAAATTTTATGATACATATTTCTTTATAGACTTGGGTTTATGAATTAATTTGAGGAAATTGTGTAACCATTTCCGTCAATTTTAGAGCATTAATTAGTCATTTTAATTTTTCGTGACATTGTTTCTCTAATTATCTAATTAATGCGACATCATCATAATTTTTTTTATATTCTATGCATCACACAGCTTCTCTTCCTAGTTAGTCTATAACCTAATCGTTGATTAGAATTCCCAGTTTTATCTATCATGGTTATCTGCTCGTAAATTAAGCTCATAAACTGAGGTGCAAATCGAAACTTTAAAATCTAGATTAAAAAGCCATGGTATTTATCTTGAAGTTACAAGCCAAAAGCTATCATCTTAAAAACCTTGTACTTGTTAATTTTATTGTTAGGTTTAAGTGCAATAAATCACTTCACATATCACAGATGAACACTGAGGTTTGACTTCCGTATCTCAATAATCCACCATTCTACTTCTGAAAGATCAATCAGATGTTACACATGTCGGATGATGGTGCAATCTAGCTTTCTTGATTCAAGGATAAGATATCCCTTAAGATTATGTCATGTTTCGATGGCGCCTATTAGAATGATCCTTAATAGTATGGATAAGTCTTGTTGTAATTGTAGATTGTTGGGATAGGTAAAGATATATGCTGTCGTGTCCGACCAACGGCGGATTGATTCTGTTGTAGGATCCAAGTAGCATGTTTGAGGGATGCTGACATGATTACTCCCTGTAGCCAACTTAATGCATGAAAACCCAGTTCTATCTCTTATTGACCATGTCAAATACACGAGTATAATGGAAGATGTTGCAAGGATTGCAGCAGTTTCTACTCTCACATCCGGATCGAACTCTTTGTAGAAAAGAGTGGTGTAGAGTGTCCTTTATTTATATATATATAATACTTTGATCATAATCTCAAGCTAAAACTTCATCTTTGTACGGTACAATATGGTTGGAAGAACAAGGCACCACGTCAAAGAAACTGACAAATGAATAGAAATGAATGCATGCAGGATCAATCATTTGCGGTCTCACTTTGTTCGTCTTTCCTCTTCCCAACACTCCCATCTCCCCCAACAGCTGGACTGAACCCACTGTTGCTTCTCTTCTTCCCCAGCCACAAGGTCTGCTCTCCTCCCCCACTGTCTTGTCCTTTGTCTTCTTAGAGAGGGCCCTTCACAAACAGGAGTAACCTCTTCGGCACAGTCGGTCTCCTGTTTCATCCCAAAGAAAAGGCATCAGTCTCTGGGATATGTATGTAGACTCACTGCGCAGTGTGCCCAAGCTAAACGTATAAAAGCTAGCCAACTGCATGCATACCATGGGAGAAGACCTTCTTAAATAATGTTCTGATTCTTGGAGGTTGTTACATGTCAAAGTCAGTGGACAACCCCACCCAAACAGTTCACTTGTTTAACTTGGTTTTCGTTCCAAGTCAATCTCTCATACATGCAAGGGGGAGTTCAGCCATGAGAAGCAAATATGGCCACGATCTTAAATCTGGGGGAAAATGGTTGGCCTCCGATGGCCACGAGCTGTGTCGGCCGGCCATGTCAGCTTTGCATGCTGGCGTTGCCGTGCTAAGTTATGGGATAAGACGTGTACGAGCCGCGCCAGCTTTGCATGCTGGCCTCCGACATGCCACGAGTGTCGATCCTGTGCGGACATCAGATGGGCAGTCGTCGTCGTCGTCGTCGTCCTAGTGGCTTCGCACCAAGCAACGTGATGCATGATCGCGTAGCAGCATGTGGAGACGCCATATAAGAGTTCAACAATGACGAACCAAACGGACATGTCTATTTCTGGTCGTCGTCAATCGCCGTCACAGTTGTTGTTTATGTGGTTGCGTTAAGATCTCCGTTGGTTGACTAGTCGTCGGTGTGTTGACTTTTGCTCGCGAGAATTTGAGATACAAGAAGGGTGAAGGAGAAGCTCAATTGTGCTTGAAGACTCCATGCTTTGGTGTCAAAATGAAGCCGAGGAATTGATGTTTGATGTGTTCCTTGTCCCTATTGATCAAACAAAGTGTAAAGTAGAAAGAAAAAAGTAGTGAAATGTGTGTCAGCAGTAGAAAAGGGAGATTTTAGGATTAAAAAATCTATATGATCTGATAAGTAGAAATATTTCAAATAATACCTTATGTATTTTTAGATTTTTATGTAAGTTTTCTATTCCGTGAAACGAATAATTTAAATTCCAAGAACATGCATCCAATTTATCATCTTCACCATCGGATAATTAGTCCTCAGAACCCATCGGACATGACATGATACTTCAACAGTGTATATATATATATATATATTCCGATCCGTACATTTGACTTTTTGCTACCAATTGAACAAATTCAATTTTGCAGCCACAGTCCTTTGTATGTCATGTATGGTTGGTTGTACATGACAAGGATATGTGTTGTGACCTTTTCTTGTTGCAATTATTGTTTTCAACAATGAATAACTACCAACGGCTTGATTAATAACATTTTCTTATTTTCTTATGATTTTTCATAGTTTTATTTATATTTTTGTTCTCAGAGAATTTTGTTATTTGCAAATCCGATTCCGTTGATCCCGGCCGTCGATCTAAAGGAAGTTCTCCTCGTTGACCTCGTCGCCATTTCCACGGGAAGATGTCTGCTTGCTTACATGGCGATGCCGTTGCTCTATGTCATCCAAAGACCGCAGCGTCGATCGCTCAACGATTCTGCTGTCTTTGGAAGTTCAAATCCCGAGTTCTTTCGCTCCTTGCAAAGACTCGACCAGACAAAGTCAACCACGCATCTTATCATCATCTTCTCCATCCCAAGCAACATAGCAAAGCACCGAAGTTTCTGACCAACACATGGAATAAAGAAGGCACATGCAAATAGTAAGTCACGCAACAACCATCAAAGGGAGCTTTCATGTGATGGCGGCCTTAAACCTATAGCTTTACCAAAAGAGAAGCTTCACGCAATGCGTGACATCTCAACCACTCTTCAACCCACTTATTCTGTGTGCAGTCTACTGAGAATTCCATGTCCTCCCACAGACCCTACTCTTGCGCCGCAAGACTGGGAACGCACTGCATCGGGATCGCCCAAACAAGATATAATTTATCTTGGCATTTAGGGAAGGAGAAGGGGAGAGGAGCTTCGATATTCATTGTGAGGTGCATGCAGCTTGCAGAAAGCAAACATGATTGTTTAATGGCGGGTAGGTCGTCATGCGGGGTGGGCTGTCGTCGTCCCACGAACAAAGATTCCCGGGGCTGTGTGCAGGCGTACCCCACGTGACCGACGTCGTCTCGCGTGCGCCGCCCCCGGTGCCGCCGCCTGTTCATGCGCCTGCCACCACCGCTCGATCCACCGCCGGTGGCATCGGTGACATGATCTTGTCCCTCGGTGTTATATATATATATATAAATATATAAAATTTGAGATGTGTGTGATGTTTTCTAATTATGTGTGGTTTCTTAATGGTGAGATGGTAAACAGTCATAATTATCAACGTGATTAAGTAGAATGAACGATAACATATGCAGTGATTTCTTCCTTGTGACTCTTATCATCGAGGCCTCTACACACATGAAACTATGTGACGCATGAGATGCTTGTGAGACTGTAGCAAAACATATGCTTATTGTCGATGGATGCATGAGATGGATAATTTTGCTTGAACGAAGAAAAATAATTTGTGTCTACAAATTTATTAGAAGCAATTACATAATGATTAAGGTGTGGCATTATAAGAGAAAATGTGCTGTCATTTCTATGTTCTAAATTACCTTTGAATTTGTGAGATTAATGGCACATTAAGGCTTAATTAAGTGGCTGCATGTGCTTGGATGTTATAACCCCACATTACTCTTGCCATGTTTTATGGCGCCAAGCTAGCTTATCGATGGTTGCTATTAAGAGGCCCCAACGGGAGAGGAGAGGAGAGGAGAGGAGAGAGAAGGAAAGGAGACACGGAGGCAAAGTTGGGTTTTCCAACATTGACTAGTCTAAACCGTGTTAATTATTAGTTAGCATTGATGATGAGTGAAGAAGATGCACCAGACAACTTTCGATTTGGTAGCCATGCTCCGGGGAAATTGTTTGAAGGAACCCCATCGATTATGTCCTTTTATTCTTCGTATGGTCTGATATCTTCTTTTCTTTCAATAGCCATAGCGTGCTATTGTTTATTTCGTTATGTTCTTGATATATAACAACACTCTACAATCCGTAATAAATAAATAGGTAAAATTGAGAACGGCTATTGTTTAATAAAATTATATTGTTATATTGATGACATTTTGATGGTCACAAGAGTCTTAGGTCACTCTTTTTTTTTATTTTTTGATTAATATGATGTTATCGATGGCTTTTCTGCCAAACTAAGTTTCTGATTAGTTTCAGAAAGAGAGAAAAAAAAAAAACTTTCTACTTTATCAATTAATAATTGAATGATTTTGAAACTGGTTTCTTCTTTTGCTATTAACTTATATTTTGTTTACTCAAACTTATGTTATATTACATTTTTGGCTTAAACAAATTAATTTCTTTTGACTTCTTCCGAAACTTATATCATTCATGTTTGCTTTTTCATTTGGTTTCTTGCACGTTGGATCAATTTTCTATTCCCTATGCACAATGCAAGTAACACAATTAAACGCATCACCAATCAATTCTTTCACTTTTTAGTTTGATATAATTATTTTGGATGAAACGATGCAGAGAATGATCCCATCGCACATTGAGAATTAGCTGAATCGTTCTTGTACATCATCTTCTCATGTGTAAATTGCACATGATACCCGATCATAGAATTTGTAACTAAAAATGTTGAACTTAGCACAATTATGGTAACAGTTGAGTATTTGTTTCTTATTATTATTTACATCTAAAATAGACATATATCTAACCATGATTTTAGAACATAAGTTAGGGTTTTCTTTCAATAATTTAAATAATAATATTTTGTCGACTTTAGCGTCAATTAGCTGTTGCCATTAAGAAAGTATTTCAAACAAATGAACTTGCAACTTTGGAAAAATGCTACTCAAAATTCTTGTGCCATTATTTTCATGTTTAGAGATTTGGAAATTATCTTGAACCTTAGCACTTGTCATGTCCAAATTGTTGATTCAATTGAGTAGGTCAATTGGACATCCTTGGCTTGATTCAAGTGAGATTACTTATAAACATGTAAATAATAGCTCTTTTTGGTTCTTTTGAAGGATTTTACTTTGTGACTAAATATTGCAAATCAAAGATCAAATTCTATAATGATTACGAACTAATCGACAGGACAACAAGAGCCGAAATACAAAGTAGTTGTTGGCATCGTTACAAGTTGTTATTGCACCTCTTATTGAGGCATACATTACTTGCTTCGATGTCGAACTTCTATCAAATGAAAGAATCATATACAGGTAATTTGTAATCTACAAAAGAAAAAGGAAAGAACACGGTAAGTGTGCCGATTTCAAGTCATGAATTCACTTACTAATAAAACTTACCATGGGTTAATCAGAACCGCTTTGGAAGCATCAAGATGGTTCAACCTGCAAGTTCCAAGAAGAAACTCAGGAAGCTCTTCTTCCGTGTTACCCTGCATCGAAATATTGAAACAAACATTTATGTTCCTGCGGTACCAGAAAGTTATCAAATATCCTAAAACATTATGCCAAAGAAATACACATAATAGTGGTTTCTATTTTTACTGTTGTATATTAAATGTAAAGCCCCTAAAGAGTATAAAAATGTCCCAAAATACCATGATGTACTTTCATTTATACTACTGGCTTGTCCCTTATTAAGTCCAATTTATTTCCATGAATGTTTGTATGTTCAAGTGTTGGAATGAAACAAGAATGCAACAACTGATGCAGATTAAGCAAGCTAAAATTTTAACTTGTAATGCATACCTGAATTAGAAAAGCCATTTCTATCACTAGATTGGTCAAATAACCAAGAACAAGACTTACAACGCCCCTAGCAACTGTTGATGAGCCAATGTCGACACCAAGCTGAAAGTACATATACATAAAATGTCATTGCTGATCTCATAATAGTGCTCCGTGATAATACCGTAAAGAAGCTTCATATATGTTATGGATGATAATTAACCATCCAATGTAAGACTACTCATATATGCCGTAAATTGTATCAAGATGCATTTCCATGACAAGAATATAAACATGTGGGCACTTGCCATACATAAAAACAGTAGTTACTCTGTTCAATAGACAATACTTGATTAGGGGGCATTTGAAGGACTAATCAACTTTTCCAACATGGGTTGCTGTCAGATCTAATATTGCAGATAACCACCACCAGATCCAATGATACACATCATAGTCCATCCATTTTGCAGATATTTAACCACAATGGATGTAGCAGCAATGGCTAACTGCAGAGTGATATGAATTATGATGATCTACAAGTGCTACTTGGTGCTAGTGGAACAAGAGAGACACAAAATAGGGTAGTTGAGTTAATAAAACTGGGTATTTTAGGCTACTGAGCCTTGTAGATAGTAGCAACAACTTGTGGATGAGTTACGATAAAGCGCTCAAGTTGACGAAAGAGAAGCAGCTGGATACAATAGTTCAATCATGGGTCTAGGATAGAAGAAAAGGAGACAATGTAAAAAGATTATATAACAAAAAACTGCATGTTATGTTCATAACCTACTTTTCATGGGATCTTATCCTATTTGTATAACAATAGCAACTCAGCAATGAGCGATAAAAAATTGTTGGATGATTTTGGATTACTTAATATTCACAAGTGTCCAAGGTGCACAAAACAATCTTAAACTCGTACAAATGAAGCCTATATTGCCAATGTCATTCAGAATTTGGACAATAAAGAGGGGCCAAACAATAGCCATCAGAACTTTGGTCTGAAGCTTGAGAACCACACAGAACAAAGCCACAAAGAACAGGATGGTTAATGGTCTCAGATAGACAACAGTTTCCCTAAATAAAGCTAAAGAGACAAACAATCACACGAGAGTGTTAAAGTAGTTCAATAGACAATCTGTGGCAAAAAGTAAAAAGTTGGAAAAGGAGTAACAAAAAGTCACCTACAAGGTTTCTCAATGCCACATCAAATTCATCTGGGTCCATATACATGTCAGATATGTATATGTAAGCCGGATATATGTCAAGAAGACAACTCCTATTCCAATTCCAAAGAAGCAATTTAGATGATTACAATAGACTAATTTTTCCCTTTTGGTTATCTGAGGCTTTCAGTCAAAATTATCTTCTAATACTTCAAACAATAAGAAGCTTAAAGCATAAGCATCGAGATCATGTTTCACCTGCTGAAAATTAATTTTTGGACACATGGAAATTTTTTACTTCTGCCTCGGGTTTATACGTATTACTACACTCCTTTAGATATCTTCAACCTGTTTCCATTTCTCATTCTCCCTTATCCTGAGGCCATAGCCAAAGAAGTCCAACAACTCAAGGTTTATTTACTCTTCAACCAGAACCTGCGAACTAGTACTGACAAGTCATATGCTGGCCAAGTCTCACAATAGTAATGACAACAAAAGGAGTCATACACTAGTCAAGTCTCTTGACTGTAATGACATAAAAGAGTCTCCTCTTTTCGAAAAGCATCCAAACGACTGACACCTGCTCACAAGGGTCAACCTCTGTTTCAGCGGATTACTATTACAAATAGCACGTATTAATTATAATGAAGTTTGGTCACTTATATGAAACATCTACTGCTGTTTGTAGATACTTTGCTGACTTATTCACCTAACTGATAAATTTATTAATTTTAACTGCAGAAATGTTACAGGAAAAAACATGGCTTACATAAGCCCATGGATAATCTACAATTAGCTGAGTGAGCAAATCCTATGTATATAGTCAATGTGGTCAAACATGACAACAGATTAGTTAAATAATATGCAAAAGCTCAGATGACAGAGATGGTGCTGCCATGTTTATCTCAGTATACCTCAATATAATTGCTCCCACAGAAATAGTTGATATCAAGTGCTTGACCCACCAAACATGCTTTCTTTCCCACACTTTGCTTCACAATCCAAGAACCCTGCAAGTAAGCCGAACAGAGAAAAAAGAGATTATCTAACAAACTTCTGCATAATTAGTAGATATTAACACAGAACAGCATAGAAACAATTATATTGCAAAATATATACCTTAGAAATATATGGAATGAGTTTAAACCTTGAATTCCTATATGCATCATCACCTTTGACGAATCTTTCTAGGAGGGGAACACTTTCAAGTGGACTATCCATCATGTAATATAAAGCTAAGCTGTATGTGGTAGAACCTGGAACCTGCCCACATGACACAAGATTTACATCTTATTTTTAACATTACTGTCTCACTATTGTTTTCTCCTCACTTCAGTAGATATGACAAACAGTCTTAGCCACTAACCTGTATGTGTACAATAAAAAAGAACTCACTGCCACTGTGTGCTGAATATTTCTGCAAGAATCAAAATCTAATTCGATCGCATAGAAAACAAAAGAATAGGGTCACCACATATTTGATTTTGAGAAACACCTGAACGATTCCCCCAGGTCGACCACCAAGGTCATCTTCACGTTTATCAGATTTTAACCAATCAGCAGCTACCATTTGCATCAAGGAACCATTGGCTTTTATCTGTTGGACAAGAAAATAGATTAAAATAAACATAAACTATTATTACTCGTAAACACACAGGACCAGCTCACAAAACAAAATTCAGTATCTTAAAGTTTGAACTCGTAAGTCATTTTTATATAGGAAATTCACAATATTAAGTTATTTTGCATATTCCATTTATTTGGTAAAAGAAACATGCCACCAATATTTTAGTTAGTCAACTTGTCTCCTAAACAAATCTGTGTGTGTGTTCCCATGACATGGTTTAGGTAGGTAGAAACAAAACTTGATCACAGAATTAGAAGTCATTACCTTTAGATGATCATGTAGGTAAGATTCACCACGAATTAAAAATGTTGAAGGATCTGCCATTGCCCAACTGGAAGGCAAACTGCAACATGGGTCTTTTGGAAGTGTGGCTCCATAACTACATGGCACACTTTCTCCTGTTGAGGCTTCCTGTAAGTCAACATAACCTCTTTTTTGAACTGCAAAGAAGATAAGAGAATGAATACAAATGCAATTAAAAACTATATAATAAGGCATGAGTATATATGAAGATTTAAAATAAATCTAATGAATTGACCTGCAATATCATGCAACTTTCTCACGAAAACTGCAGCTGTTGACAGCTTGGAATGGCGCTGGTCTTGCACCAACTGTTTTAAGAAGAAAAAAAATCAGGAAAAATTAACTGTTTGACCATGCAGGCTCAAGTTTAGATAACTAAAATGACAGATAAAGTCAATGTAAGGACAAATAGAAATCTCAAAGAGGATTGCACAGACATAGAATTACGAAATCAACAAAGGATAATTTTCTATGATCAAAACTGCAATTCTCCACAAGTCTTTGCAACAAACAAATGACGATGAGAATAATACACGATTTTTTGGGGCAATACTTGCTGCATTTCATGAGTGCCAAAAACAAGATTGGATAGAAATCATGAACACAGCGCCATACTTGAATAACTTGCAATGAATATCTACATTAAACAAGAGCTTTTCAAAATTAACATTGGGCAAAAACCATAACCTCTCACAATTTGGTGATTGGATATGAAACAACCAAATTGCTTATTATGCAACCAAAGAATTATACCAAAATGCAAAGGTCACATAAGCTTCGCCAAAGTATCTAGCCACAAATATTAGATGGGGGAAATTCAGGACTACAAGAAAGGTGATATTTTGCATGAGAAGCCCCAACCTAAATCCTTGTTTCTCTGTTAATAAATATAAAAAAATTGTGCAGATATAAATGACCATTGAAAGGATAAGGAATTTATATCACTGACTTAAGGCTGATTATATGAAACATTGGATGAATTCTTAGACATGCTCGGAGATACAGTTGGTGAGATAAATTCCTTATCCTTTCAATGGTCATTTATATCTGCACAAGTTTTTTATAGTTCTTAACAGAGAAACCAGGATTTCTCCATTGACACTTCTTTTTCCCCGAATCAGGATACTTGGATTTGGACGCCTCATCCTTCTGGAAAGGCAACTTCTAAGTCTGCTTATGATTTCCTAATACTTGATAATGTTGTTCCTGCTGTACAATGGGACACGTGGTGATTGTTGTGGTCTCCCAACTATGGAAGCTTTGCCATCATCGCCTCCCTACTTCTGATTGGATAACAAGTCTTGATATAGAGGAACAGCAACCCTGTTTCTTATGTGGTGGGGAATTTGAATCAATCAACCATGTCTTTTGCATGTGTAACTTCTCTATGATGGTTTGGAACCTCCTTCAACTCCACCTGCATATTACCTTTTCCTGCTTGCACAATTGGCTTAATGGGGAATGGCTTAATGATGAGAGTATTGATGATTGCTCCTATTCTAACTGTGTCTTGAGAGCTTTGATTGATAATTGTTTGTGGTTTATTTGGAACGTTAGGAATGACGCAATGCATAATCATGTAATTTGCAAACCTTTGAGCCTGGTTTATAAGGCTGCTGCATGCACTTATGATATTTCTCATTTTTCTCATGGTAGGAAAAGGATATGTCAACTGCAAGTGAAATGGGAGTTCCCTCCTCTTAGGTGGAACAAGAGGAATGTTGATGGCTCATGGAGCCATGACCTTAATGAGGGGGAAACAGGATTTGTGTTAAGAAATGAAATTGGGAACTGCTGCTTTGCAGGCTGCAATTATACACAATATCAAAATCGACTAATCTGTGAATTTTTGGCTTTGAAACAGGGAGTTGAGGTTTGTTTGAAGGAGGTTGTATGGAGAGTCATCGTTGAATCTGCTTCCTCCATCGGTACACTCCACTGTTGTTGATGTATTACAGCACAAATCTCTAGTGCCATGGCAAATCATAAATATTTTGTTTGCAGGATATCAATGCTTTAATACCCAGTTTTCTGATGTAAAACTTTGTCATGTGTATAGAGAATCCAGTAAGGTGGCTAACTGGTTAGCTAGATCCTCTAAACAAATTTTTTTGTGGACGGATGAGTAGCCTACACCACTCTTCGCACTTCTGACCTCTGATGCTAGAGGTTTAGTTTGTACATGTTTGCTTCATCAATACATTTTTTTTCAGGAAAAATAAAGCCGTAGCCATGCTGATCCACAAGATCCTTCACAAAAATCTTGACTTAGCTAACCACCACAATTGCTTCTCTAAACTAATGGAGCTATGAACATTATGTTCTTGGTGGTGGGAAGAGGATTTCCAGCTCAAAGAAAAGATGGAATTCTAAAGATGCATTATAAAATGAGGAAGATCGGATCACATCATATGAGAAGGCATCGATGGGAGTGTTGACATGATCAAATTGGGAGATGCCAGGGACATTTTATGATGCAATGTAATTGGTCAGTTTTGCAATCCTTTGTCTTGTTAATAGACAGCCAAAATGGGGGAATTAACACTGCAATGCTTAGTTGAGTTAGTTTTCACAGTGCAACAAGCCTCCACAATAATTTGGTGGAGAAAAGGTCTTGAGGAACACATTGGCATGGGCATCCATAGGTGGTAATCTGAGACACCCTTGAATGATAATTACAAGGTAGGTAAAGAAAAAAAAATCAAATGTGCCACTCCACGTGCGGAGTTTTAGGAAGCCACTTTTTCCTTCCTAACTCTTGGACCTTTTGTTGGTGATCACTAAGGTTATAAGCTTTCAACAGCTATCAACAAAATCCTTATATTTCAAATTTGCAATTGTTTTATTACCTTGTATCTCTTTCATCTATGAACTTGAAGACAACTAAAATACTTGGTTTAATTGTTGAATTTTTTGATAGAAAAAATAAACACCAAATGTTTTAACTTCAATACATGACAATACAGCATATATAATTGGATATAACTTATCATGAGTTAATTTATCACCTACATATATCTCCATGTCCAGTCAAATAACGTACACAAATGATTTTTCTTTGTCTATACAATTTAATTTTATAGTGTATTACACAATAAGGAAATAAACTGCCAATGGTGATAGACATAGAAATAAGATTGCATCTTTAAATTGAAATGTTATACATGAATTTGAAATGACTTGATTTGAGGAATTCAACAAAAGCTTCTAAATAGAAAAGTAATTAGCAATGCAAGTACTTTAGCTAAGAGATTAATTTTTTGTCATTTGACATACTTGGACATTGTTACTATTTGGTCAAATAAAATAACAATTAAGGGTCCAACTGTCAAATTAATGCAAACTTTGTTGACAATCAAAAGCCACTTGATCATAGTTTTTGTGTTGATTGAGATCTTCAATGCATGGTTCGACATTTCACCTGAACCAGTATGTACAGCCTGATAGATACCAATTTGAGCCTGGACCAGAACATGGATAGCTCAATTTCATGCGATCCAGGGGTAGTACAGGGCTTACTACCATGCCCTTCTCTATGCTTGCATCATTGCCTCTTAGAGCTTCCTGGGTACTCCGGTCCTCCTTTGCCTCCTCTTCCTCCTCTCCTACTCATCCTCCTCCTCTCCTCCTCCTCCTTGCTAGTCTGCTTTTGTGTAACAAACTCATAATAGAGCAGCAAGTGACCAGCACGGTTCTGATACTAGAAATGAATAACCTCGGTTCAGTGACCTTTTCTTTTCAAGTGTTTGAGGTGTAGACATGGCCTCAAGTGTTTCTGTACTAAATTAAAATTTCTAGGTCCACAGACATGTTAATCCATGTTCTATTACTTCAAATTTGCAAATTAAACTTTAAGATTTTATTTTTCAGAGTGTCTTCAACCTTGCATTACAACATCTTTGCATGGGTTTTTTCATGTTTGAAACTTCTGATCCTATTTGAAGGAAACCATACCAACCTGACCCGTACCATTTTCAGTGACTCATGGGTTCATGGGTTGGATTCAGACCAAAGATTTTGGACCCATTGACAAGGCAGGTTTCGGTCGAGCATATGTTGCCCTAAACATCAGTTTCATCCTAACCCAATCCAACTTGGATGTTCCAACATACACAGCAAAGAAATATACGTCACTATATATAGCAAATTATTAACAAGCAATATAAGGTCTGGTTTGAATCAAGAAACCCTGATGCATTAGTGGGTTGCATAGTCTTATCGATCCTTACTACTGCATTTCAAACCGACCCAACACAACCTAACCTATTGACTCTCCTAACAAGTCTAAAAAATTTAGATATATGTCATGATATTATGACAAAAATCAACAAGCACAACTATACTACTGATCAGGAAAAAATTGCTACTCTGGGTGGTCTAGAAAATGTAGAGTAGAATATAATAAGTATTTGATCATTCAATAACTAAATAAAATTGGATAATAAAAGGATGTATCCAATAAGCATCCAGGAAATATCCTACTAGTACGAATATCCCAACAAGATAAAGTACACAAGAAATCCAAAGAATCCAAATTTCACAGACAGTAACAACATGAATCTCTCTAAAAACTTAGCATTGCAAATAATGCCAAAATCTCTTTATGCCTTACAAGGAACACATCAACATGGCAAGAAAAACAAAGGCATTTGGCAATTAACCATATAAGACAATGGATCTTTTAATTTTCATGAGAAATACTTGTAGACTGTCTTGGTTTAACTTGATATAGTTATTGGATCCAAGTTTGTCGTACCATGATGTACCGCCCGATATGAGCTGTATGTACCAATTCAATAGAGGATCGATATTAGCGGTAAATACCGATTTGTCGATACATCCCACCATACCATGTGTCAGAACATCGGTATGGTTCAGTACATATCGTACCCACAATCAATTGGTACACCGATACAGACCAGTAAGACAAACCATGATTGGATCCCTTAGTTGTTACAACGTTTTTGGTTTTAAGTCATGTCTAGTGAATTGTACATAAGCTAGTCGTATTTTTAATCGAAAAAATTGCATTTTTCATTATAATTCTAATGTTGTACTCACTTTATCATAATTTGGTTCAAAGATCCTCAAATTTTTATCCAAACTTAGTTAATTCTCTAGGCAGGAAGGTTTAACCAATTACCAACATGTGTCCCAGGTAGCAAGACTTTATTACACTTCATGCAGTTGCTATATGCTACAATAACAATCAAAAGTTCAAGGATTATTGTGTCAAACGGCATACCGGCATGGATCAAAACATACCATGCTAGAAAGGTATGAGCATGTATCTGTTGACTTCTGAAGAAGGTGCTACTATATGACAGCCAATTTTTGGTTCATGCTGCATAGGCATAAGGGCAAAGCAACAGGCAAGAAAGAGATCATTTTATGCCAGGATTTGTCAGCATACATCCCATTGCCCGAATGATCAATGGAATCAATGTTTTATTATCAATATCTAATCAACATTATTTGGAACTCACCAAGATTGCACACTTGAGGGGCAGTGAGAAAATTATGTTTCTTGAAGGTGCATTAGTTCACGCGACTTTGTTGTACAATTTACAATGTCTTTAATACCTACTAGAGTGTTTGATATGTTTATACTGTTAAAGAGAAATAATTAGTGGGTAATTAATTATATTAATAGTGGGATTAGTATATCTGATAATGATTAGTGAATCAATTAAAATTACATATTTAATGCTTCTTTTATCTGTTTAACATGTTTATGGTGGTAAAATAAAGTTAATTTGATTTAATAAAGTTTTTTAATGCTGCGATTAGTAGTTTTAATGATGATTTAATCAAAATTTGATCGATATTTGGTAAATTAAATATCTTTAATACCTATTAGGGTGCTTGACATGTTTATAACTTATTTGATTTAAATTTGGTAGAAACATGATACCAAAGGAACAGACATATAATGATGCTTGGCTCCAATAAGCATCCAGGAAATATCCTACTAGTACGAATATCCCAACAAGATAAAGTACACAAGAAATCCAAAGAATCCAAATTTCACAGACAGTAACAACATGAATCTCTCTAAAAACTTAGCATTGCAAATAATGCCAAAATCTCTTTATGCCTTACAAGGAACACATCAACATGGCAAGAAAAACAAAGGCATTTGGCAATTAACCATATAAGACAATGGATCTTTTAATTTTCATGAGAAATACTTGTAGACTGTCTTGGTTTAACTTGATATAGTTATTGGATCCAAGTTTGTCGTACCATGATGTACCGCCCGATATGAGCTGTATGTACCAATTCAATAGAGGATCGATATTAGCGGTAAATACCGATTTGTCGATACATCCCGACCATATGTCAGAACATCGGTATGGTTCAGTACATATCGTACCCACAGTCAATTGGTACACCGATACAGACCAGTAAGACAAACCATGATTGGATCCCTTAGTTGTTACAACGTTTTTGGTTTTAAGTCATGTCTAGTGAATTGTACATAAGCTAGTCGTATTTTTAATCGAAAAAATTGCATTTTTCATTATAATTCTAATGTTGTACTCACTTTATCATAATTTGGTTCAAAGATCCTCAAATTTTTATCCAAACTTAGTTAATTCTCTAGGCAGGAAGGTTTAACCAATTACCAACATGTGTCCCAGGTAGCAAGACTTTATTACACTTCATGCAGTTGCTATATGCTACAATAACAATCAAAAGTTCAAGGATTATTGTGTCAAACGGCATACCGGCATGGATCAAAACATACCATGCTAGAAAGGTATGACCATGTATCTGTTGACTTCTGAAGAAGGTGCTACTATATGACAGCCAATTTTTGGTTCATGCTGCATAGGCATAAGGGCAAAGCAACAGGCAAGAAAGAGATCATTTTATGCCAGGATTTGTCAGCATACATCCCATTGCCCAAATGATCAATGGAATCAATGTTTTATTATCAATATCTAATCAACATTATTTGGAACTCACCAAGATTGCACACTTGAGGGGCAGTGAGAAAATTATGTTTCTCTTCTCTAAACTAATGGAGCTATGAACATTATGTTCTTGGTGGTGGGAAGAGGATTTCCAGCTCAAAGAAAAGATGGAATTCTAAAGATGCATTATAAAATGAGGAAGATCGGATCACATCATATGAGAAGGCATCGATGGGAGTGTTGACATGATCAAATTGGGAGATGCCAGGGACATTTTATGATGCAATGTAATTGGTCAGTTTTGCAATCCTTTGTCTTGTTAATAGACAGCCAAAATGGGGGAATTAACACTGCAATGCTTAGTTGAGTTAGTTTTCACAGTGCAACAAGCCTCCACAATAATTTGGTGGAGAAAAGGTCTTGAGGAACACATTGGCATGGGCATCCATAGGTGGTAATCTGAGACACCCTTGAATGATAATTACAAGGTAGGTAAAGAAAAAAAAATCAAATGTGCCACTCCACGTGCTTTGAAGGTGCATTAGTTCACGCGACTTTGTTGTACAATTTACAATGTCTTTAATACCTACTAGAGTGTTTGATATGTTTATACTGTTAAAGAGAAATAATTAGTGAGTAATTAACTATGTAAATAGTGTGATCAGTTATCTAATGATGATTTCATCGTAATTTAACCGGATCAAAATTACGTATTTAATTTTTTTTTATGTGCTTAATATATTTATGGTGGTAAAATAGGTTTAATTAGGTTTTAATAAAGTTTTATAATACTGCAATCAATGGTTTTAATGATGATTTAATTGAAATTTAATTGATATTAGATCAATTCAATGTTTTTAATACCTATTAGGGTGTTTTACATGTTTATAATATTGAAAGAAAAATAATTAGTGGGTAATTAATTATGTTAATAGTATGATTAGTGTATCCAACGATGATTTCATCGTAATTTTACCTACATTGGATCGAAATTACATATTTAAAATTTTTTTTTGATGTATTTAACATATTTATGGTAGTAAAATAGATTTAATTAGGTTTTACTAAAGTTTTTTAATACTATGATTAATGGTTTTAATGATGATTTAATCAAAATCTGATCGATATTGGATCAATTCAATGTCTTAAAAATCTATTAGGGTGTTTGATATGTTTATAGTGTTCAAAGAAAAATAATTAGTGGGTAATTAATTATATTAATAGTGGGATTAGTATATCTAATAATGATTAGTGAATCAATTAAAATTAGATATTTAATGCTTCTTTTATCTGTTTAACATGTTTATGGTGGTAAAATAAAGTTAATTTGATTTAATAAAATTTTTTAATGCTGCGATTAGTAGTTTTAATGATGATTTAATCGAAATTTGATCGATATTGGGTCAATTAAATATCTTTAATACCTATTAGGGTGCTTGACATGTTTATAACTTATTTGATTTAAATTTGATAGAAACATGATACCAAAGGAACAGACATATAATGATGCTTGGCTCATGCCCGAAAGATGGATGAGAACCGTCATCATTGGCAATGTATTTACTGTGACTACATCGGCAAGGGTGGAGGAATCACTCGGGTGAGGATACATTTGACCGACAAGTATCCTGATGTTGTAAAATACAAGAAGGTTCCGACAGAGATCCGTAAATCATTTCAAAACAAGTTACAACAAGCAAGAGAAGATATAATAAAAAAGAAGGAAAGAGCTGAGGAAGAATACTGTAGGGCTACGCATCAACTAGTTTATGATGACTATAAGGGTCGCAACGATAAAATCAACCCGGATCTCATAGCTGATATTCGTGCATCACTGGAGCATCAGTATATGTACGATGAATCAATGAGGCATCGACTATCTCGATTACCCGACTTCCAATAGGAGCATAGCGATGGCAATGGATCTATGCCACAAGGAATCCAAAGGTCGGCTAGCATAAGACAGCCAACTACCCCTTCTCAATTAAGTCGAACTAATAGCACGAGGCATGGTAGACTTCGTGGTTTTATGAGGTCTTGGTATGAGGTCCGCACCAAATATTGTTGATATTGATCCACAAGCCTATCCTTTACAAACAGTGAAACAGACACGGATTGACGATGCATACATAAAAAAAAAGAAGTGGGATATTAGGAAGACAATTTCAAAATAGTTCAACTTCCATAAGATTCCAGCAAATATAACCCAAGGTCCATATTATCAGAGCATGGTCTCCTCTATTCAAAAGTCTAGCACAGGAATCCAACCTCCAATACCGAGGGAGATCCACGACGTGTATTTAGATGAGGAGGTGACAGAACTTAAGAATTGGATCAAATCCTTCAAGAGGCAGTGGGATGAATATAGGGCGACACTGATGTGTGACGGTTGGACACAACCAACAAGAATGAGAATCATCAATTTTCTTGTTTATTACAATAGGCAGGTGGTGTTTCATAAGTCAGTTAATGCTTTTGATAAGATTCAAGATGCCAACTATATTGAAAACCTAATAGACACCATAGTAGAGGAAATCGGACCACAGTACATTGTCCAAGTAGTCACCAATAATGTAGTGAATTTCAAGAGGGTCGATTTACATATGATGAAAAAAAAGAAAAACATTGTTTTTGACTCCATGTGCAGCTCATTGCATGGACCTAATATTGAAGGATATTAGCGAGCTTTCATCAATCAGTAAGTGGGCAGCTCGAGCATAGTCAATTACAAAGTTTATATATAATCATCATTGTGTCCACTCTTTAATGCAAAAGAATATAAATGATGAGATTCTCTGACCTGAAGTCACTCGGTTTGCTACCAATTTCATTACCTTAAAGTCATTATAGTAAAAGAGGCAGGGCCTCAAGACATTGGACACCTCACAAGAATGGTCTGATTCCAGGTATTCGAGATCGAGCGATGGAAAGAAAAGGGCAAAGACCATTCTTTCTTCTAGATTTTAGGAGACCATGATTAAAATCATAAAAAGGTGTAGAACCACTTTATGTTGTCCTCCGTAAGATCGATATAGATAAACGTCCACAAATATTTTATCTTAAACATATGTTGATTATAGCAAATGAGGAGGTCAAGAAAGCATTCAAATATGATTTTAAAGCCGAGCAATACTTACAGATCATTGATCGTAGGACTGAAGTTCATATAGACCAAGATATCTATAATGTAGGTAAATTCATATTCAGTGTAATTTAATTCATAATTTTTTGTTGTATAAAAAATTCCTACTAACAAAATTATGTCTTGTAACGTATTATCTAACCTTGACAATTCAATTTCGGTATACTCTTGGAATGCAAAATAATTTACTATGAGCACTAAGAAATGTTATATATCGACTCTTGTCAAACACTAATAATGTAGTCGATGCTATTATAGCTCTATCGGATCAAAATTATGAACCTTGCACAAGGCCACTCCTCAAAACCCGAAAAAGATATGTAACACTATTCTCACCTAATTTACATTAGTTTTGCTAAAACTATAGTAAATGTATATTTATTTCTAATTTAAAAGCCCTATCCTAACTTTTTTTTCTATTTTTCAAGTATTTTCGGAGGATTTGATATGTATTTTAGGATACCACTTGGTACGCTGTATCGTACCATACCGTGCAAAGCTCTGTACACCGGTACAGTACGCCTCAGTACGTACCATACCGAGCAAGGCTCGGTACGTTAGTACGGAACGAAATTGCGAACTTTGATTGACATTATTGCGTTAGTACGAAACGAAATTGCGAACTTTGATTGACATTATTGCAATTGTCACCAAAGGTTCTTCAATCATTTTGTACAGGCTAAGATATTAGCATATCATACTACGTAATGATATACCACAACACACCATATAAAGAGGTTGTTGCCCAGGTATCTAAAAGTCAGTTTGATGTTGTGTAATGAATAAAGAAAAAGAAAAGTACAGGGTACTGAATATATCTTCTTCCAAGCTGAAAAACAGTTAGCAGAAACAAGGTTTCATGATTGGAAATTTTCACAAGAAGCACACACCTGGGTTTGCAAGCCATCATCAGAAGGCCACAAAGCTTCCACTTCATTATACTCTGATTCATTGATAACATCAAAAAACTCATCAGCTGCATCATTCAGTTGAAGGAATGATCCACCTGCTTTTGCATTTTTGGCTGGCGATCTTTGTGTCTCATCTGCAGAATCCTCACTTTTATTAATTTCCTCTGCTGGCTGCTCTAGTTTCATGTGTTCCCTCTCACTCTGTGGCAACCCTATCTCCCTTGTTGACTCACCTGATGAAAAATCAGAGCAAGCACAGCTACCAACTTTTGCACGGAAGAATTCTCGAAGAGCTGCAAATTACATAGTTAATCATTCTGTCAACATATACTCACTAGATTGTTCTAATAAAAGGCGAGACATGAATAAAAAATAAAATTCATGTTCTAGATTATACCCGCAACTCTCCCTAACATCCGGATTGTAATATACTCCGCGGATGAGGTGAACAAATAAGACTTCCAAAATTTCCAATCAATTGCAAGCATGTGCTTTACAACTGATTGTTTTCCTTGGTTCACTGGAGATATTACATATCCTCCACCTACAAAAGAACGTAGAGTACCAACACTTGGGGTACGATTAGATGGGACAAAACATGAATACATGAACAAACAAACATGACAGCCTGAGTTTTAAGCATACATTACTTTTAAGGCAGGCACGAATGTAGCCTCTCTCAGGTTGACATTTTTGGTGGGAAAAAGAGTGATAGAGTATTACTGTCACAAAGTCAAAATATATATGATGTTATATTTCTGTAACTTAAGAATTACCAATCATTCACGAATGCCATTACCATATGTTCCATCATCTTCCCTTCTCCAATAGCGCCGTAGTAATAAATCCCTTTTTTTCATTCCCCTGCAAACTAACTATAATGTGAGTGATTATTGAATAAGTAGAAATAGATGAAATTTCAGTAATCTAAGAGCTTCGAATCTGACCATGGCAACCAATCACTACGCAATTTTTTGTGAATGATATCAGTGTGACCATCCAAGTGTTCAACAACATTACCTTCTAATAAGCAAAAATCCCATCTGTAAGAAAACTTCATAGTTTACTTCCCGAACAGAGTAAAACAAAATTCTTATTTTCTAGAAATAGAAATTGCCAAACTCAAGGACGTAATATGACTTCTCATTTCATTTCCTTTATGGCTGATGCCATGTTTCTCTTGTTTCAGAAATATGGTACAAGACTGCAAGATTTCAGTATATGCTACTCATAAACATTACATAATCTAGATCTCTTATCCGTTAAAAATGTCGGACATCATGCTCTGATAAAATAGGTTGCAATCACATCATGAAAACAATATCTAAAATTTTGGTAAAGTGATTTCTCAGTGAGGAGATTATCAATATTTTCTCAAACTGATAGAACATGCAGGTGACAAAAAGTAGGGATCTTTACTCTGATCTTGATGGACCAAGAGACATAACTCTCCGGAAAACAGCCTCGGAGGTTGCATCAATAACGCCTACTGCCATTAAAGCTGGATGATCATCCCAATGCTGATAAGATAATCCCCATTAGCATCCCAAAAACTTGATAAATCATTATTGTTTGCCAAAATAGGTACCATTCCATGAGAATCAGAATCTCTTGTCTCCTTAAACAGCCGTAAGCCTATGCATAAAAACTGCAGTTAGAAATGAACCTTTGGTAAAAGAAAAAGAGAAATGATTACCATTTTTGCAGCCAACTATTGTCCATGTGGAAGGTGCAATAACATCAGCTGTTGTAGGATCCGCAATAACAGATGTGAACACAGTCCAATCTAAGAGCAATTTGTAGGAAAATAATTTAGTGGAAGGTAAGCAAAATGGAAGAGCCAGTAAACACAATAAGATTTTTTAGAAATTTTGTAACAATCACAATATTTTGGTCAAATAGCTTTTTGCTTAAATGTGCCAAATTGGTTCTAATAGTTATTAGTAATGGATCTGTTGGGTCTTTGGAAGAAGAAGAATAAGAAAATATGTGATGTTATAATATGTATAGCTTTCCTCCTACTTCAGAGTTGTCCTAGTCAGTGTGCCAAAATCTCAGACCATGCTGACATATGGTCACTAGACAACAACAATTGAAACATGATATGGTCCATGATTGCAATACTTGGTAGGATGCTAGAATTTTGTCAAAGGAATTTGACATTTTGTATTATCAAACATTTTTGTTGGAGAAACTAGAGCTAAACTGAAAGAGGTTAAAAGAACATATACACTGACCTAAAGGGTGCTTCCTGCTTCTCCCATTTGCATGATGCAGCCTATAAAATCATAATATTGATAAAAAATAAATTTTCAGAAAAAAAAAGGTAAAATGACTTCATTAAGTCCATAATCTCAAGAAATCACTAGACAGATATGCTTAAAGCAATCAATAGACAGATCAGGGATCCATACATGAACTAAATGCACAAAAAATAATAACATTATCAAGAACAAGTGTCAAATAATTGGCAAGTTGACATTGTCCACCCCCATGTAAAATTTCTTCCATTCTCTGTTAAAGGGCTTTGGTATGTAGTCTATGTACAATAACAACATACAGATTTCTGCCCTGTGGATTCTCCATGGAATAAAGAAGAAAATAACTCAACCAATGTCACATCAAGGCAATGACGAGTAGTAGAGATCATCAAAAGCCACAAAGACCATCTTTTTAAAGCCATAGCAGTTGTTCCATGCTGAATGGAAATTCTCTAATTACATAAAACACAAATGTAGTTGCCCATATTAGCATCTAGAACGATCAATTTTTTAAGGCCCTTTTTCATACCAGAAGAGTAGTCAGAACACGGAGAAATTTAAGGAAGAAAATTGAGCAATCAATGAAAAACATGACAATGTTAGTTACAGGAACCAATCCTTTGCAAGCTAATGCATGCCTATTCCATACACAAACAAAAAATTGCGTTACAGTCAATCCATAGAAGCTATAAACATATAAAATCAATTACTGGTTAAGAAGGGCTGACGTTAAACCTAAATGATTGGCATCTTCTCTTTGAGCAAGCTACAACATTTTCTTCTTTGTTTGGGCCCTCCTACAAGTGTGGAAAGATGTTATGTATAATCGTCAAGGAATATGAATGAGGTAAAAGAAAGCATCGAAACCTTTAATGCTGCTTCCATTATAGATCTGATCCATCTTGCTGCTTCTTCTGAGCTTCTGGCACCCAACTGCAAGGTTTGGCCATTCTTCATATCCATGAAAAAAGCAACAAAAAAAAACTACTAATAGAAAATGCTAGAAAAGTAAGTGAAATTCCAACACACCTTAAGTTGATCTTTGTGATTAGAGGCAGTGCACAGCGTAAATACATACATGACCTGCAAATTACCATGCAAATCTATAACTGGGTGATGAACTTTGCGATAGTGGAAATTATCATGTAACTATATTGAAGGGATTAATTAATTTTGAGTTAGTAATATAAGTCAGGTTTATGTTGTACATTTCTAAGCATATTCTCTCTCCCATTATCTGTGACGCGTATGCAGAAGTCAATCACTGCACTTCTAATAGGCTCCTGATAACACAGAAAATTCAAGATATGATTTGGAGTATTTATGCATAACAAATTAAAAAGAAAAAAAAATAACATTCTGCTAAACTCAAAAATATTATCAGCAGATACAAACAGCATCACAATAAGTTGCCAACAAATGATTGAACAAGAAAACACGTATCATGATTTGCAACATTGTTGCACAGGTTCAGCCAGTTTATTGAATAATAAGAAGAGAAGTTACCATACTCTAGGGTCCAATATTTTGATCAGATGTGAGTCCTAGTCATACCTAATCAGCCTATTAAGGTTCAGTTAGATCCTACAAAGCCAGAGCCCTGGATGGGTAAGAAACATATCTAGGTATTCAAATTTCACTCTAGATTGGATAAATGGCAAGATGGCCAGTATCAGATCCAGAAACAATGTGCAGAGTTGTACTATAATTTGTGCATATCACAAATGTATGTCCTGATCTGTCACAAATTCTTACAATAAGAACAAGTCATGCATGTTGCTTACAATCCTGTTGACTAAAAACAATCTGTTAACACATGATTCACCTGCAGGTTGGTAATAGGAATGTGAAATCATTAAAATGAAAAACTCTTTGCAACTAGGTGGATAAAGCTTCAGCAGACTGGTGTTACATATCAATGCAAAATCAGTTAAGAAGCGGATAAGTTTATGACTACATAAATAGCACAAAGGGCAAAAAGGAACAATAAAACTAAAAATCTGTGGTTTGATGATTGATCTCAACTAGGGATTCGCAAGCTCAAAAAAGTTATAATGAATGAACTGTCTCATCCTGGTCCTGTTCGATCATTTATCCACTTGTCTTACGGTAAATCACTCAAATGTCCACGAGGAGGAACAAATAAGATGAAGAAATAGAAAATGAAAGGGTCATTTCACATAAGATGACCAACAAAAACATTAAGACTGCATGCCTGTCTATAATATCATGCTCATCTCAAAAGTATAAAGCCCTATTTCATTTAGCCTTCTATTCTGGAAAATCCAAAAGAACACGAAAAGAAAATCATATAGGAAATCTGCTTTTAGTTTTGAATGAAAAACGTAACTTAAATGAAAACTAAGTAGTAATATGGCAGCATCCCTTTTGCCTGTCTGATTATGTCTAGCGATTGTCCCCAACGAAGTCTTCTTTATTACACTCATCACAGCTACCAAACACAAGTCATCACCGTCCAGTGCCCGCCATTATTAGCCCCCTCCTGTAGTTGCCCACCGCCTATCATCTTTCCTTGACGCCGAATTCACCTTCGCCATCATACCCACCACGCATTGTCACCGCCCACAGTCCAACAAAAAAAAAATCTACCACCACCCTTCATCACTAGAAGAATCCCAAGACACATGAATCGGTTGAAGATCCTTCATTATTTGGATCCATTTATGCTCAGGACAGTCGTCGGATCAAACCGAACCAAGAAAACAACCAAGCATCTATAAGGATCTCTGAAAGACAAAAGAAGAGCAAAGAAATAACCTGGCTTCTCTCTTGCTGATCAACAAGATCGATGAACAACAACTAAGAGACGTCATCTTTTCCCGTAAAGAGAGTAAGCCAGCGGGTCAAGCACCTACCTTTCGTCCAGACCACCAAGAAACCAAGGGAAGGGACATCAAGAAGGGGTCGAACATACCTCTTTATTTGACGCGGGTACGTTCTTGTAGCAATTGAGGGCGTTGCCATCAAGAACGAAGTACCTCTTCCTCGAGTACTGCAACCCAAGTCGATTGGACCGGACCAGGTACAGCCACCCCTGCATCCTTCGATCCTCAGCTTCCTCCGACGAGATTGCCATTGGAGATGCCACCCGCTGCCGCTTAGAGGTCCGAGAGCATGGAAAGTTGCGATCTTTTCGGGGCTGCTCCAATGTTTTCTTTCCTTCCTCCGTTGGGTTCCCTTCTGCTGACGAAGAAAGGGGAGGTGAAGGTGAAGGGACAACCTCAGCAGCAGCAGCAGCAGCAACAGCAGAAGAGAGACAGCAAGGTGGGTAGGCAGCCGCTAGGGAGGGAATCAATCGATTGGAAAATTGCATTATAAGTTTGCTCTGGGCCGGTGATAACATGGCATATGCAATCCACCGAGAGAGAGGGAGAGATACGGGGGACAGGGATGTCTGTGTCATCTGACCCAACCCCACCTCTTTATGGATTCTGGGAGTGGGGGGAAGAACCCAAACGAGCCAAAAACAAAAACAATTGCAACCCATAACACTACCTCCTCCGTTGGGGAGCTAACAAAACAACTCAAACAAACCAACAACACCTCCTCTCCTCTCCTCTCCTCTCCTCCTCTCTCCCATCCATCAATTGGGTGAACTTTAGGAGGACAAAATAGGAACCAAAAACCCCTAAACTTAGCATTTTTTGTTGTGGGAAATGACTGAACTGAACCTTACTCGGAAAAAAGAATGATCTCCGTCCCCCTCTTCCTTCCTTTTCCATAATATTTTATGCTGTAGGAATATGACTGCAACTTTTGGTGGGCACAGTAAATAGGGTCAGATAGGACAAACATACTTTTGAAACGAAATCACTCTGCACTAAGCTTTCTCAAAATATCATTTGTCTGAGGCGAATTATAAACACTGGAACCAAAAATATCAACACTATAATCTAATTCATCTTTACGTAAGTTTGACTAGTCTAACTCACATGTTTACAAGTTAAAAGAGTAATGATTATTACAAGCAATGAATTTAAAGAGATACAATATATATATATATATATACATTTAATATGATTAATGATAGGACAATCAACCAACCATAATAACATGGCTTTAACTCGGTTGAATTGTGGTTAGATCAACGTCAGCATCTTATTGTGGTAGGTGCATCCCCTTGAGATTTTGGTCAATTTTAGGGTTGTCCGTCACACAAGACTACAATAAATTATGAGGTGTAGTTAGAATTCAATTTTTCATATCACCATGAAGATAACATTTTCTTTTATTATTATTATTTTTATTTTTTGTTGAATAAGCTCACAATCACTGTACAAGAATTGGTAATGGAACTACTAAATTAGTTGAACCAATTTTTGGTTCTATTTTTCTAGCCCAACTTTGAAAGCTTTGGATTATGAAGTAAGTTTATGGGGTTAACTAATCTATGCATTCGATTGATTATATTTGTAATCTCTTAAATAAATCTCGTCGAAGGTCCGTGAAATAATCATATTCCTAGATATTACATTTCTTACCACCGTTGGCTAAATCGATGTGTGCCACTTTGAATTGTAATAATTGCGAGCAATTAATAATGCCGATGGAAGGAATTGGATGGCTCCAACCATCTCCATCGATGCGTGGAGACTACAAGTCAAGTTCAACACGTCTCGACCCATAAATACTTTAGTAGAGGAGGTTGTTGAGTTGGATCACTTTGAATGCCACGTTTCTCGGGTCAACAGCAACTTCAATTTTTCTAGACATAAATATTTCTATAAGATATCATACGCTAAAGTAAATTTATTACCGATTCATGTTTTGGGGATTTATATATATTCGATTAAGCACTAATTTATCTTGAAAACATACGTCTTTAAGTCGATGACCAAACCCAATTTATATAGTCTTGACTATTTCGATCCTTAGTGATGAATTTTTTTTTTATTTCACACAAATAAATATTTTTAATATCAAGATTAGATGCGTGTGGTTATGATGAGGTCCTACTACTAGTACACTTTTAGTTGATTGCGCATATGTCAACATTAATTGAAGACCATGCTGAGTTGACTTCCAGTTAATTGATCATCGTCGTCACCCTTGCAATGAAATGGATGTGAAAGGCTCTCCGTGCTTTGTTGGTGTATGATTTTATACACCAACAATGCAAAATGTCGATTGATTTTTAACGCACTTTGAAAATGCAAAATGTCGTCCATTCCCAACATATTTAACCTTGAAGAAGTCATACAAGATAGTTTTTTTTTAAAAAAATATGATGATTATAAACTTTACGTAAAGTGGAGGTTCGATCGGCTTTTCGCGCACCATCTTAAAAATATAAATGTCCAACATGAGTCATGGAGTTGTTTCATGAAAAAACATGATGATTATAAATATTGTATAAAATGGAGGTTTGATATGTTTTTCTTCACACCTTATTGAAAACACAAAATGTCATGAATTCCCAACATATTATGCATGAAAAAGTCATGAATGACATATCGTGAAAGCATAAATTTCATCCATTCCCAACATACTAGACCTAGAGAAGTTGTATGAATGTCACTTAAAAAAAAAAAGATGGGCATAAAATTTATGTAAAGTAGAGGTTTGATCGATTTTTTGTGCCGTCTTGAAAACACAATTTTTTTCAAGAAAAATATACGATTATCATAAAGTTTATGAAAAGTAGAGATTCAATCGATTTTTCCTACATCATCTTGAAAATACAAAATGTCAACCATTCCTAACATATTAGGTATGGTTAAGTCATATAAACGTCATTTTACAAAAAAACATGATGGTCATAAAGCTTGCGCAAAGTAGAGGTTAGAGTAATTTTTCATGCATAGTCTTGAAAACGTAAAATGTCATCCATTCCAAACATATTAGCCTTGTAGAAGTCATGCGAACATCATTTTATGAAAAACATGATGAGCATAAAGTTTGTGCAAAGTGAAGATTTGATCGATTTTTAGTGTGCCATTTTGAAAATGCAAAATATCGACCATTTCCAAAATATTAGTCTTAGAGAAGTCGTATGAGTATTGTTTCATGAAAAAATATTATCTATTACCAATATCTTAGACCTAGAGAACTCATATGAACATCTCGTTTCATGAAAAAATATGACAGTTATAAACTTTATGCAACGTAGAGTTATGATTTATTTTTTGCACCTTATCATAAAAATATAAAATATTATTCATCCCTAACATATTAGGCTTGGAGAAGTTGTATGAATATCATTTCATGAAAAAACATGATAATCATAAAGTTTATGCAAAGTGAAGGTTTGATCTATTTTTCATGCACTATCTTGAAAATACAAAATGTTATTCATTACTAATATATTAGCCATTTAGAATTTGTATGAACTTTGTTTCATAAAAAAAATGTGATGGTCATAAAATTTCCACAAAGTGAAAATTCAATCGATTTTTCAAGCACTTTCTTGAAAACATAAAATTCATTCATTCCCAACATATTAGTCATGGAGAAGCATTGTTTCATGAAAAAATGTGATGATAAGCAAGTCTGCATAAAGGACAGGTTCAATCAATTTTTTGAGAATGCAAAATTTCATTAATTCCTAACATATTAGCCCTAGAGAAGTTGCATAAACATCATTTCATGAAAAAACATGATGGTTATGAAATTTGCACAAATCAGAGGTTTGATCAAAATTTCATGCATCATTTAGAAAACATAAAATGTCGACCATTCTAAACTTGTTAGCCTTGAGATGTCCTATGAACGTCATTTCACCAAAAAATATGAGGGTTTTAAAGTTTGTACAAAGTTGAGATTCAATTGATTTTTCATGCGTAATCTCAAAAACATAAAATGTTGACCATTCCTAATATATTAGCATGGAGAAGTCATATAAATGTCATTTCGTGATAAAATGTGATGGCTTGTGCAAAGTGGAGGTTCGATCGATTTTTCTTGCACAGTTTTAAAATCGTAAAATGTCAATCATTCCCAACATATTAGCCCAAGAGAAGTTATATGAATATCATTTCAAAAAAAAATATGATCAATATAAAGTTTGTGCAAGGTGGAGGTTCAATCATTTTTCGCACACCATCTCAAAAATACAAAATGCCGATCGTTCCAAACTTATTAGCCCTAGATAAGTCCTATGAACATCATTTCATGAAAAAACAAGAGGGTCTAAAAATTATCAAAATTTTAAGTTTAATTAGTTTTTGTGTAGCATTTCAAAAATATAAAATATCAACCATTTCCAACATATTAGCCTTCAAAAAATTCTGTGAATATTATTTCACTAAAAAAATGTGACGATAAAAAAGTTTACACAAAATGGAGGTTCAATCTTTTTTTATATACTATCTCAAATATGCAAAATGTCAACCATTCCCAACATATTAGCCTTAGATAAATCATGTGAACATCATTTTGCAAACAAAAAGACTATCATAAAGTTTGCGCAAAGTGGTATTTTGGTCGATTACTCGCATACCATCTAAAAAATATAAAATATTGGTCATTTCAAATATGTTGGCCCTGGAGAAGTCGTATAAGCCTTTCATGAAAAAAAATGTAATGGTCATAAAGTTTGTACAAAGTGGAGGTTCAATCGATTCTTTGTGTTCATCTTAAAATTTAAAATATTGATAATTCTCAACATATTAGTATTGGAAGAGTCGTACGAATATTGTTTCATGAAAAAATATGATGGTCAAAGTTTGTGTAAAATGAAGGTTTGATCAATTTTTTTTGCATTATCTTGATAATATAAAGTTTTATTCATTCCCAATATATTAGCCTTGGAGCAGTTGTATAAACATCGTTTTGTGAAAAATGAATATTGTTTTGTGAAAAGACATGATGGTCATAAAGGTTGTACAAACTGAAGGTTATATTGGCTTTTTGCGCATCATCTTGAAAACACATAATGTCATCTATTCACACCATTTTGTATGAATACCATTTTGTAAAAAAAATGTGATGATCATAAAGTTTGCAAAAATTGGTGGTTCGATCGATTTTCCGTGCAGTCTTGAATATGTAAAGTTTTATTGATTCACAATATATTAGCCCTTGAGAAGTCCTATGAATGTCGTTTCACGAAAAAAATGCAATGGTCATAACATTTACATAAAGACGAGGTTCTATCGATTTTTCACGCATCATCTTGAAAATATAAAATGTCGACCGTTAAGAGATATTAACCTTGGAGAAGTTGTATGAATCTCATTTTATGAAATTTGCATAAAGTGGAGGTCCAATCAATTATTTGTGCACCATCATTAAAAGACAAAATGTAGGTCATTTCCAACATATTAGATGAGCAAAAGTCTTATGACTATCATTTTACAAGAAAACTTGATGTCACAAAGTTTGAGCAAAAGTGGAGGTTTGATATATTTTTCATGCACAATCTAATATAAAATGTTGACCATTCCTAATATATTTTGCCCATGAGAAAAACGAGAATATTATCTTGTGAAAAACGTGACCATCATAAAGTGGAGGTTCAATTGGTTTTTTGCGCACTCTCTGGAAAACACAAAATGTCAACCATTTCCACCATATTAAACATGGAGAAGTCATATGAATATTGTTTCATGAAAAAATATGTCGGTTATAAAGTTTACGCCAAGTGGAGGTTGATCGATTTTTTGCACATCATCTCAAAAATGTAAAATGTCGCCCATCCTACACTTAATAGCATTGGAGAAGTCCTATTAATGTTGTTTCACGAAACACGGTGAACATCCTAAAGTTTGTACAAAGTTGAGGTTCAATGCACCCTCTCGAAAACATAGAACGTTGACCATTCTCAAACATATTTCTTAACATATTTGCCTAGGAGAAGCTATCTAAAAGTCATTTTATGAAAAAATATTATTACACAAAGTGGAGGGTCAATCAATTTTTCGTGCATCATCTTGAAAATGTAAAATGTCTACCATTACCAACATATTAGCCCTGGAGAAGTCATATAAATGTCATTTCACAAAAAAACATGAAAGTTATAAAGTTTATACTGTAGGGAAATCTCAGGGGACGACATCATATGCGCAGCGGAAGAATAGAAAATAAAATCCCCAATTTCCCAAATATGTGTTCGTTATCGTGCGAAGATTAGTACACAAAATCCACAAAACAGAAAATTGTATATATTAAAGATTATGTTACCAAAGGAGATAGTATATTCCTAAATCCCTACAGATATCTAGGAGAGGATGAAAGATGTTAAGCGTCCTCATCTCTAATGGTGATCCACACAGTAGGGCTACGACGATGCTCTTCGAATCTCCAAGCCTGCTATCTGAGGAGAAGAAGGAGAGGAGAATAGGAGATGATAATAAAAAAGGCTCTAGCATATGAACTATTGGTTCCCTCATATTTATAGAGGTCCCCTATCAACTTAACCTTAATGGATCCTGTCCTATTGGGTATTGGATCTCCATCTAACTACCAAAGCCTCTTAGATTAGTGGATCTCTATCCAATAATCTCTTATTGGCTCTTATTGGATCCTATCCATAGGATCCAATAATTTAAGGGCTTATTGGATATCCAATAAGATATGAGCTCCAGCGGATATCTCACATCTGAACCTCTACTTATCGCAACACCTACCGTATGTGTGTGACCCACTAGACCCAATATCGAGCTAGTCATGAGTCATACCTGTCAGAACTCCTTCTGGCTCAATGAATTATTATCTCTATAATAATTCACTCGATTCATCGACTACGGACGTACTAGGCCACTACGTCGTAGTCCCCAGACGATACAAGTGAATCTAATCCATTAGACCTGTCTATCCTCAGTTATCATATACATATAGTCCCTCATCCATCTAATATCCCAAAGACCGTATATCGGGCATTGTGCTATTAGACCCATACGGTTTCTACTCGAGTCTCACTCTAATCGGATTCTCGTGAGAACTATTTCTCTCTCAATCCAAATGAACCCTGACTAGGGATTTGTTTGAGCAAGAACACATGAGATATTCCTCTTATGACACCGAGAGTAGATGATCTTCTATCGACACTCAATAGTCTTCGTAAGGTTGGTTACCACTCCCGATGACCGGCTATGTTAGATTTGGAATCTCCATATATATAAGTTCGATATCAAAGAGTGGAGTACTCATACAGGACATTCTTGGTGTCTCAAGTCTAAGGACCAGATACACCACTAGGACTATAGAATCGCTGTATAACAAAAAGACATCATCAACCATCCAGCATTCCGTAAGCGGATCAATCAGTAAACTCATTCTTTAATAAGCACATATATTGTATCCCTAGTGTCCCCACATGTGCAGCTATGAGACCAGGTGCATCCATCATATGGATGGATATACAACACACTTGTTTGTCCGGTTATCTCAATGTCTCTCTCGAGTAACCTATGATCGGGATTATTTAGGATATGTGTTTAAAGATGAATCAATCTTATTATTATGATCTCATCACGATTTGATTCTCATTGCACAGATCCATAGACATCACTATATATATATATATATATATATATATATCTGTGTGTGTGTGTGCATATACGCAACAAGCTATATATGTTA
>LVTN01001194.1:74947-90671 GCA_001649415.1 Musa itinerans
TATATATATATATATATATATGCAACAAGCAAGTGATAAATACCAAACTATAATAAAAAAAAGACTATCATATGTGTCATCAGTCACCTGATTGACTTGCATGACACCTATGACTAGCATATGCAAAGTAGAGGTTCAAATGGTTTTTCATACATCATCTCTAAAACATAAAATATCATCTATTCGAAGCATATTAGCCCTCAAGAAGTTATATGAAAAAACACAATGGTCATAAAGTTTGCATAAAGAGGAGATTTGATCGGATTTTTGTGAATCATAAGATGTCAATCATTTCTAAATTATTATCACTTGAGAAGTTGAACATTGTTTTGAGAAAAAACATGACACTAATAAAGTTTATATAAAGTGGAGGTTTGATCAGTTTATTATGCACAATCTAGAAAATATAAAATGTCAACCATTTACAATATTTTAGCTCTAGAGAAGTCATATGAATGTCATTTCATGAAATATTAATGATAATAAAGTTTGCACAAAGTAGAGGTTTTATTTGGATTTTTATTCACCATTTTGAAATATAAAATGTCAACCATTCTCAACATTTTAGCCCTAAAGAAGTATGAACATCATTCGTTTGAAAATGTGACAGTCATTAAGTTTGCGCAAAATGGAGGTTCGATCGATTTTTTTGCATATCATCTCAAAAACATAAAATGTTGACCATTTCAAACTTATTAGCCTTGGAGATGTCCTATAAATATTGTTTCACAAAAAATGTGAGGTCCTAAAGTTTGCGCAAAATCGAGGTTCGATCAATTTTTCGTGCACCTTCTTGAAAACACAAAATGTCAACTATTCCAAATATATTAATCCGAGAGAAGTCATATAAATGTCATTTGAAGAAAAAAATGTATGGATATAAAGTTTGCACAAAGTGAAGGTTCGATCATTTTTTGCGCAGCATCTCAAAAACATAAAATATCGACCATTCCTAACTTATTAGCCCTAAAGATATCTTACGAATATCATTTCGTGAAAAAATGGAAGGGTGTAAAGTTTGCGCAATGTTTAGGTTCAATCGATTTCCCGTGCATAATTTTAAAAATGCAAAAAATGTAACGGTCAAAAAGTTTATGCAAAGTGGAGGTTCGATCGATTTTTCATGCACTATCTCAAATATGCAAAATGTTAGCAAAAAAAATATGACCGTCATAAAGTTTACTCAAAGTAGAGTTTTGAATGGTTATTGGTGCATCATCTTAAAAACATAAAATGTCAATCATTCGCAATATGTTGGCTCTAGAGAAGTAGTATGAGCAACATTTCATGAAAAAATATGACGGCAATAAAGTTTGTGCAAATTAGAGGTTTGATCGGTTCTTTGCACATCTCAAAAATTCAAAATGTCAATAATTCTCAATATATTAGCCTTGGAGAAGTCATATGAATGTTATATCATGAAAAAATATGATGGTCATAAGTGGAGATTTGATTGATTTTTTGTGCACCATCTTGAAAATGTAAAGTTTTATTTACTTCCAACATAGTAGCCCTTGAGATGTCACATGAACATCGTTTCAAGAAAAAAAATGTGATAGTCATAAAGATTGTACAAAGTGGAGGTTAGATCGTGTTTTCATGTACTATATTAAAAAATATATAATATCATTCATTCCCACCATATTAGCCTTGGGGAAGTTACATATATGTCGTTTCATAAAACAACTATGATGATTATAAACTTTACAAAAAGTGGAGGTTCGATCGATTTTTCATGCACTATCTCAAATATGCAAAATGTTAGCAAAAAAAATATGACCGTCATAAAGTTTACTCAAAGTAGAGTTTTGAATGGTTATTGGTGCATCATCTTAAAAACATAAAATGTCAATCATTCGCAATATGTTGGCTCTAGAGAAGTAGTATGAGCAACATTTCATGAAAAAATATGACGGCAATAAAGTTTGTGCAAATTAGAGGTTTGATCGGTTCTTTGCACATCTCAAAAATTCAAAATGTCAATAATTCTCAATATATTAGCCTTGGAGAAGTCATATGAATGTTATATCATGAAAAAATATGATGGTCATAAGTGGAGATTTGATTGATTTTTTGTGCACCATCTTGAAAATGTAAAGTTTTATTTACTTCCAACATAGTAGCCCTTGAGATGTCACATGAACATCGTTTCAAGAAAAAAAATGTGATAGTCATAAAGATTGTACAAAGTGGAGGTTAGATCGTGTTTTCATGTACTATATTAAAAAATATATAATATCATTCATTCCCACCATATTAGCCTTGGGGAAGTTACATATATGTCGTTTCATAAAACAACTATGATGATTATAAACTTTACAAAAAGTGGAGGTTCGATCGATTTTTCATGCACTATCTTGAACATGCAAAGTTTCATTCATTCCTAACATATTAGCCCTAGAGAAGTCTTATAAACATTGTTTTATAAAAGAAATACGATGATTATAATGTTTACAAAAAGATGAGGTTTAATCAGTTATTAGCGCACCATCTAAAAAATGTAAAATGTCTATCATTGGGATGTATTAGCCTCGGAGAAGTTATGTAAATATCATTTCATGAAAAAATGTGACGGTTATAATATTTACACGTGAAGGTATGATTCCTAAGGTACCACACTACAAGGCAAAATGTAAATAATTTCCAATATATTAGCTCTACAAAAGTAGTGTCATAAAGTTTACATTTTACATTCAACTAAACTAAAAGACAAAGATAACATTCATACTCAAACTACTATTGTATCTTCTTTCTGACGGACGAATATTAATTATCCTTATTATAACTTTTTTTTTTTTCAAGATTAGGAGATAGCATTCACACTCTCTTTTTACATCTATGCATCTTCTTTCCTAATATTAATTATCCTTATTATAACTCTCTCATTTTACAAGCTTAGGAGATAGCATTCACACTCTCTTTTTACAAGAGATCTCTCAACTCTTATAATTTAAAATTTTAACTTAACTAAAGATGAAGAGGAGACTTAAAATACGCTCAAAATGATATCTTACAATACTTCACTAGCTCAGAAATGGATTCTCCATCAGCCAAACTTGAGTGGAGTATTTATAGGTCCCAAAAGTTTCAAGAATGAAGTAAAAAATTTAAATCCCCAAAATTTCGGGATACAAGCGGTACTATAACTGTAGCTTTTAGCACAATTGTAATTCTAAACTTTAGTATCACTACCATTGTAATTTTTAAATTTTAGACAATGCTATTGCCACCTAAGTGGTACTACTATCGTCATAGGTGATATCACAATAAAAAAAGATGACAAAGCACAAACAATGTTTGTCAGTTAACTCAAGCGGTACTACCGCTTAGGTTTAGTGGTACCATTGCCTAAGTATAGTTTAGGCCACCGATTTAGCCTTCTAATGGGTCCAATTCAATTTGATTTCAAGCATAATGTCTTACAAATGGGCTTTGTTTTAATCCAATACTAGGTTAAATTGACTCAAAATAATCTCGATTAAGACTCCAAAAGTTTCAAGAATGAAGTCAAAATTTTAAATCCCCAAAATTTCGGGATACAAGCGATACTATCGTTATAGCTTTTAACACAATTGTAATTTTAAACTTTGGTAGCACTACCATCCTAATTTTTAAATTTTAGACAATGCTACTGCCACCTAAGTGGTACTACTATCGTCATAAGTGATATCACAATAAAAAAAGATAAGAAAGCACAAACAATACTTGTCAGTTAACTCAAGTGGTACTATCGCTTAGGTTTAGTGGTACCATTGCCTATGTCTAGTTTAGGCCACCGATTTAGCATTCTAATAGGTCTAATTCAACTTGATTTCAAGCATAATGTCTTTATTAACAAGTGGGCTTTGTTTTAATCCAAGACTAACTAAAATTGACTTAAAATGATCTCGATTAAGATCTTAATAAATCAACCATGCATCTAGCACATTTATGAAGCTTTCGACATATTGTACGCTCTTTTGACATATCATCCGATCTTTTAACACATCATCCAAACTTTCAACTCATTGCCCTTTCATATGGTACATCGTCTATTTTGTCAATATGTTGATTTTCCCACGATATTGAATCTTTCGATGTAATATCCGATCATTATAATACGATGCCCAAACCTTTAGCACGAAGTTTAATCTCCAACGCATCGACAAATTCTCTAGCTCGATGTCCAATTTTTGACATAATAATATTTATGACATAATATCCAACTCTCCTACTTGATAGTTGGTCCTTTAATGATTTGATTATACGATCAAAGTATTTTTCTATATCATTTATCTTAAAAACATATTAGTCCTATAAATTAATCAATTAATTTTATCATCAAAATATTGGATTCAATAAAACCCATAATATTGTAACACAAATGAGAAATACTTAAAAAAAGAAAAAAAAATATGAAATACCACTTATCTACCACCCTAATCGACAATTACCACAATCTTTTTTAAGAAAAGATTACACTCATTAAATAGAGAGAAAAGAGAAGAGGTAAATGACCCGTTTTCTACTAAGCCATTCTCATTGGATCAAACCGATAAATCCATTCATATGGATCGATCCGCTCATAAAATGAGCAGAAAAATAGATTATAACTTTTGGAGAAATATTATTAAAATTATTAAAATTTTAAAAATAAAAAATGACTATTTGGGAATAATGAAATGGTATCGTTTGGAAAATACTCAAGAGATATTGTTCAGAAAAATCGGCAAAAGAATAATATCAAATTATGTCTCCACCACTTAAGAAAAAGAATAATAACCATGCGCATATGACGTTTTCTATCTTTTGGTATTTCTTTAAAAACCTAGCTCTATCTAAACTCGCCCTCTTCGTCTTGCTGATTGAACCGGGCCATCAAAAATGGGCGACCGCCCCAAATAGGTCATCTTTCAAACTGGCCATGGTTCGGTGGACGACGGCAAATTAATGTTGGCTCTTCTCCGGTCGTCTCTTGGAACGATGACTTACCATGATCTCTGCTGCTTTTGTGCAGGAGGTGGTAAGTTACCCCCAATATTAGCGACGATGCAGAGGCTGCTCACGAGCCGATGGCACCGGTTCCTTTCCTCTTCAACCCCACCCGTCGACACTAACCTTCGTCAGATGGTCCTCTACATCGTCGCCTCGGGCGTTGGCAGCCTCGACGACATGGTAACGGCCCTCGACCGGTCAGGCATCGTGCCTACCCCTGCCTTCATAAACGAGGTCATCGACGCTTGCAGTAGCCAATCCGGCGTCGGTAATAGCATCAGCAGCAGGAGGTTGCTCCGCTTCTTCTCCTGGTGTCAGCAGCGTCAGAGACCTCAAGAACGGTACGGGGACGATGTCGTCAACCGCGCCATCCGGGCCTTTGCCAAGATGAAGGACCTTACGGCCATGGGCATCGCCATTTGCGATCTACAGAAGGAGGGCCGGAGCGTGGCCCTGGAGACATTTGCCCTCGTCACTGACACCCTCGTGAGAGCTGGCGAACAGGAGAAGGCCGTTCGCCTCTTGGGTAGCCTGGAGAGGGCGCGGCTACTGCAGGACCACCATGGCAATGACGGAGTGGTAGGCGGCGCTTGTTCCGGCATCCTCATCGTTGTACATGCCCTCTGCGCTAGAGGGCACCCGGGCATGGCCCGGGGAGTTGTCTGGCGCCACAGGCGCGAACTGCTATCAGCAGGTGGGGAGGCCACTCGCATCATTTATCAGAGCCTCCTTCACGGATGGTGCATCCGTGGGAACGCCAGGGAGGTCCGCCGAGTCATGGACCAGATGAAATCGCTTGGTTTTTGTCCCAGCCTATCATCATACAACGATTTGCTTCTCTGCATATGCAATAGAAACGTCAAATTCAACCCTTCGGCCCTCATTACAGAAGCCACTAATCTGATGACTGAGATGAGGACCGCTGGTGTCCCCCCAACAACGGTCAGCTTCAATATCCTACTATCTTCCCTTTCTAGGGTGAGAAGGATCAAGGAAGCTTACCGAGTCCTATACTTAATGCGACAGGGGGAAGCTGGATGCCTCCCCGACAGGGCAAGCTACCACATCGTAGTCAGGCTTATGTACCTGACAGGAAGGTTTGTCAGAGGTAATAGGCTTGTGGATGAGATGCTTGAGGCAGGTTTGCTGCCCAATGTTCATTTCTACCAGAGTCTGGTGGAACTCCTATGCGCTCTAGATAGGGTGGATCATGCCCTTCAGATGTTTGAGCAGATGAAGAAGTACTGTGGACAGGGCAATGAGCCAACATACGACTTGCTAATAGCCAAGATCAGCAGATGCAGAAGGTTATAGCAAGCAACCAATCTATGGGAAGAGGCAATTGAAAGGAGCATCATACTCCAGTGCCCAAGAGATCTGTTGAGTCCTTTGAAGACAGAGGTGTTCAGACCAGTGGTACCTCAAAGAAGTTAAAAGTTCCAGGACCACGAAAAACATCACAGAGATGGATCAAAGATTGGAACCAGAGAAAGTTTAAGCAGGAGAAGGGCTACACAACTTAATGGTAAGAGCCTGAATCATGCTTACTTCCTTTCTATTTTCCCAAACCTGAGATGCATGCTAGCAAGTTGGTAGTTTCTTAATGATTTCTGTTTCATCTTTAGTTTTATCATGGCTGATGACTGGAACAACTGCTGGTTTTTGGTTTTCCTTTCCCTACAGCTTGCCTCATTTGTTTGATAGCTTTAAGAGTGATGAATAACTTAATTTACAAATTTGGTTCTTCACCTTTAAATCAAGAAGTTTGCCTTATAACCATCCCTTTTTGGCTGCCACAGTAGCTTCAAAGAGGTTCACTCATGCGTTAACTGATTTATTTTCCTGATTGCTGTGGTTTGAAAGAAAAAGAAACAAGACAACTAGTGCATAATGGATGAGAAAGCATTTAAAGGTTAATCAAGGTTTTTCTTTGTTCTGTTGCCTTTGGCGGATGAAGACTTATATATGAATATCAAGTTTTTCTTAGTGCCCAATATCTGGTTGTGTTAATGTCTTGAAGCAGACTCCCTTGAGAGTTTTGGTTCAAAATACGTTTGAATTGTGTTTTTTATCAAATTGTGAATCTAGTTGGTTTTGAGATTTTTATCTCTACTGAAGCCCCATTCAAGGTTAAAAAGGTTATGTTCAATCTCAGCAGAAGAACATCTTGATCTAACATCTAATGTAGTGAGTTTTTCAGATATCTACTGACAAACACTTAAATCTTGATAGGTATTTAGGAGTACTAGGATTATTGTTGATGATAAAAGATCTGTTGTAGAAGCTTGGACTTGGTCCTTTGATGTGTATAGCAGGACATAGAAAAGCCTCAAAGTTAGGTTTTGTTTCTACTTTACAATCTAACTTTTATTATTGATGTTGAGTTTTACTTCTTTATTCCTTAATATAAGTCTGTTACAGAGTTCCAATCTGGCCATGAGCCTTGTGCAACATGTACCAATGAGAGAATCCTACAACAAATGGTCTCAACAATTTCTATCAGGAATCCGGCAAGAAACAGTAGATCAGAATGCTTGTGAATGTCTTGTTCATAACAAAATTGCATTCAGGAATGTGAGGGAGAGAGATAATGATCCAGAAGACCTTCCCTTACTAAAATAGGAGTCATCAGACTTAGCTAACAATCTTTGTATTTTCTTATCATCTACACTAGTAAAATCAATATGCTCTCATGTGCTCACCTAGATGCTTATACAAGGTGAGGCAAGGCGAGGCTTGAGTGCCTCGATTAGGGTTTGAGTGGGTGCCTTTAACTAGGCATAGCTTAGGAGACATTGGGTGGCCGTATCGCTCACTTGGCCCAAATCAGTTTAACTAACCTTGAGCTGGACCCAAATTTATTGATTTGGTTCAATCAAGCACATAACCTAACTTACTACCCCCTCTCACACCACACACCTCGCCTAACAATCTAAATGCTGTCTTTGTGTGTGTGTGAGGCAGCTAGATCCTGTCTTCCGAGCACATGTGTAAGCTGATGGTGCCTCTTGTCTCATGAATGGAGGTATCTTTGCCTCTTTCTCCCTCTCTCTCTTTTCATCCCTGTCCACCTTTTGATAGTGCTAATCATCATTCTCCCTACTGTGTTGTCCCCTCCACCTCCCAATGATGATACCTCTCTCTTGCCTCTCCCTCCCCTTGAACCCCCTCCTCTCTCTCTCTCTCTCCCGGTGGCTCTTGATAGCGCCAAAAGTCAACGGTACAACCCCTTCCCTCGCTCTTTGCTTCTTCTAAACAGAGTCAGACCCCCCCCCTTCTCTATCTGGGCTCTCTCTTTCTCTCTCCCCTTGACCCCTGTAGAGTGCTTCTCCCTAACAAAGTCATCTCCCCTCTCCCTCTCTTTTTTGGTGGCTCTCAACAGCACATACGATTGATGGTACCCCCTTCCCCTCCTCTTCTTCTTTCTCCCTCACCGTCTTCCTGAGCAACTTCCCTTCTCTTAACTAGCCTTCCCCTCCCATCGATGCCCCTTCATCTTCCTGCTCCTTTCTCTCTCTGATAGTCCCCATCTACCATCCAACCTACATCCTGTCTGTCGTTGTTAGACCCCAGCCCTTGCCTTCCTCTACATGCAGCCGATCTCTTCCTATTCTTAGCCCCCCACCTCTTATTGGGTTGTTACTTATAGTAATGTTAATTATAATTAATAATATGTAATTAATTTTGATAATAGTTTATGAAATAAGTTAATTATTGAATTTGTAACTGTTAGGATTTTGAATTTTCATTGCTAGAATTTGTCAAAATTCTTGGACTTTTGATGTTAATTTTATTTTGTTTAGCTATTTTTGTTATTATATTTGGACAATTTAATACTTTAATGCTTTATAGATGGTTAAATGAATGTAATTCAATGTTCTAGTGGTGATATTTTGATTATGAAATCAATGTGCTGATTGGTTGGAAAAATATGCCCATTGAACATTTTTTTGTGGATGGATCATTGCCTTGATCCTCCCTCTTCTTTCTTGGGTGCTGATGCTATAAGCACTGGAATACAACCTTATTTCTTAAATAGAAGACCTGTTTTTATCTTGGAAAAAATAATATTTTGATTATGAAATGATATAAAATTTGTATAATCTAATTATTATGTTAAATATTTTCTTTCTCCATAATCATCTTATTTACAATTTTTATATTGACGAGCGCCTTTGTGAGGGCGAGTGCCTAGTGTCTCGGGTGTTTTGGAGCCTTGGCGCATTTTAGATCCCGTTACCTCGGACAACCCCGCTGCACAACATTGCCATGACCTATCCATAACTGTGACTAGACATTTGCCACAACCATCATATTGTGGAGCTTCTTTGTCTAGGTACAATAATGAGAAAGCAGCATAATATGAATGGTGCTCACCCTTATAGTGACATCATCTTCAAGTAAATTGTTTGGACATCATCTGCAGCAATGGTGCTCCTATGAGATTCCATGGTGACAATTACTGCTGATGAATCCTTTATTAAAGCCATGAGCATTAAAGAAATTTTTTTACATGGACTATCTACAGTGCCATCTTCTCTCAACCTATGCAATTACAAGTCCTTCAAAGGGATGTATAAGGGCTCGAACAAAGTATACAAGAGTTCTAGAGAAATTTCCAGTCTTCATTGGATATGGGGCTGGAGTTTTAAATAATGTCACCATCTCCACCTTTACAATCTCTAACTAAAAATTCTAGTGTATCAAACAAAGGCTCTACCATCTTCTTCCTTCTTTGAGGACAACTTTAAAGGTTTCAATAGCCCCCAAATCATACCTTAGAAGTTGTAGCAAGTTGAAAATTTTAGCTTGAATTTGACATGACAACCCTAGAACAGCAAGTATATGATTATACAACTAACAACTATTTGATCTGGGAACCGTTTCCATAGTTAGGGTTGAGCTCCAATATATAATGATGAACAAGGACACCAAGAAAAGGCATTGAAGATATATAAACTTGCATGGTGGACAACAAATTCAAGATGGATCTCTCTTATAATGTAACAGTTAATTGCACGCCATTCCAATGACATGAAGTTCCTAGATTTTTTTTGTCGAAGCAACAACATAAGGAGTTGATGACTTTATCTCATTTAAGCATCAAGTTTTATATTGTTATATATGAAATCATGTGAAGATGATATAAACAACAAAGAAACTCAAAATTATTATCCAATCCCATAATTCCTAGCTCCATTTGTGGAGCAAGTTGGATTTTAGGGGTATGGAATTGTTACAAAGAGCTATCTCTGCTATGAGACTATGTAACCTGTGCAGTACCTATGGAAGTTGTATTTTAAAGTGTTAGTCTCAAGTAGTATTTTTAAAAGCACTAGGCGCTAAAAGGAGCCAAGTTCCCAAAATGCTCGGGGCGCTAGGCGCTCACTTGAGCAAAGAGAGACGCTCTAAAATATTAAAATATAAAAATATATAATATAATTGGTAAATATGATTATATAAATAAAAATATGATAATAAATTGAAAATATCTAAAATACTAAGTCACATTAACCATTTTCTAATAACAAAAATGTTAAAATACTCAAAACAATAAAGCTTTACATCAAATTCAATCATTATCATAATCAACATCGTCATTCTCGAACTTATCATTATATTTTTCTTCCTCTTGTCCATTTTCATCAAAATAGATTTCCTCATTTTTAATGGTAGAAGACGAAACTTGAGGCTTTTGCACTTATTTTTGTCTTCGTTATCATTCTTATATATGATTGCAATTCTTCAACACCTGAGTTGTAGCCATAACAATAGTTCTAAATAGGGTGAGAAAAGGAGTTACTGATGGTGGAATATGGAGGAGTCACCAATGGTGGAACGTGAGGAAGGAGACGGTGACGGTGATGGAGGAACCTTAGGACTGTGATAGTGGCGACGAATAATCTGTGGACAACGACAATAGCGAAGTAGGGTTCGAGGGTCTCATAGGGCAAGGGGTCCCGGGGGGGGGGTGTTTATTGTAATGTTTCGTTGGTTCAATCAGACCAACTAGGTACTGTTCAATTGAACCAGAGTTGGCCAATTGGTTCGATTGCTCTGCTTCAATCGGATGCTTGGGTTTGCCCAGATGGTGCTTCACTGAAGCATGTCACTTGGCTTTTGTGCGAGGTGCTCGGGCCTCGCCTTGCACAAGCGCTCGGGCATCATTTTAAATCACTAGTCTCAAGTTAATATCCAACATGTATCTAGCACAACACCATATAGTGGAGGTCTTGTGAGAGTCTTATTCTTACTATAATTGTGTTAAAGTAGGAAAGTGAGAGGGATAAGGATCCATACAACCTTTTCCTACCAATATGGGCATGAGGAAATCTTGTTCAATACACTATTCCTTTCACTGGAACACAAGGATAGGTCCAAAAGGAACTATAACTGTGAACCCAAATAATAGTTTAGTGTGAGGACTCCTTTGGTCTTGATAGATCTAAATGCTAGAATGCTATTAATATGAGACTATGTGCTTAACAGGATGTCAAGACCAAGGAATGCAATTTTGCCTAGATTGGTATGAAAGAGGCGGTACATATCGATTCGAGCATAAATCTATAGTTGGATTGCCCCTATTTTAGGTAGTCCGATTCAACTAATAAAGAAAAGAGAAAAATGATTTAGTAGGTCTAGGGCTCGCATTTGGAGCCCTCTTCCTCGACATGCACTTGCGAGTCATCTACCTCCCACCACCTGAATTTGGGTACATTTCCTCCTCTTCTTTCTTCGTTGCTTCCTCTTCCTCCTTCCTCCTCTTCTCTTCCTCCTCTTCTTTGTTCCTCTTCATCCTTCTTCCTCTTCCTCCCCCATCATCTATTTCATCAGTACTGTGTACACCAGAGCTGACTGATACTGATATGTACCTGTCTGGCCAGGGCTCGATACACACGACAAACTTTTCTTTACAATATCTTTTGTATTTTTCAATATTTTCCTGCAATACTGTTAGTTTAATTTAGTGGCTTCAATCTCAAGGTGATAGCATAGGAGACCACCTCTTCACCTAGAACTAAAGAAGCGCAACTTTGAGGTAGTGTTACTTCTAATAAACCTTAAACAAGTAGGCTTGTGATGTAGACAAGTGAAACTAGCCCACTTATCTGACTCAATTTCTTTCAGGTCTGTTTTCATTGTCACAATTATGATTCTAGATGGTTAATAGTATAATTGGTGATCATGCTATCATTGCCTTTGTTCTTGTAGTTGGTGGATAATTACAACTGATATGTTCTGGAAATGCTGATATCACAAACTGACAAAGAAATGGTGGTTCATCATGGTGTATTTGCGAACCAGAACTGATCAAAACATCAATTGGAGCTGCCAACAAAATTTGTGAATGAATACACTTGCCATGAAATAAATGGGATGCTTATTACCGACCATCAAAACCAACCTGTGCTGTTTCTGGCAATGTATGACGTAATGCATACCCACATATTGCACGGCATTGGAAAAAGGAGGCAAAGTTCTCTGCCTTGTACAATTCAACATGTGGGCAAAACTTTTGACTATAATTTACTTTGGATCGACACAAATGCGAAACTCAGTGGGTTGATCTAGTTTTCCCTGTGAAACTGATTGTTGTTAGAGGTTTGTAGAGTAGATGCATCTTAATGAGCCCCTAACAGGCAACAAGATGTGTTCTGCTGCATTATATTTTATTATCCTTCTGATTGAGATTACCTACATGTTTGCAGTTGTCCTATGTATCTATCAGTATACCTTTGCCTTCAACATCAATCCCAAAAAAGAAAATCCAAGTGTTTGTGATTGATCTTTAGGAGTTTGAATGTATTGTTTCGATATATAGTTGATCTGAAAAAATATATATGTAGCAAGACGGGTGATGAGCATACTCTTCTGTAGTGGTTTGAGGCTGTAAGATTTGTGAAATTTTTAATGACACCAAGATTGAAAAAAAAAAAAGAAGCCCGTATCTTTGTATATATATTATCAAATCTAGGATTTATGTTTTCTATCTTCACATTTTCTTACTACTATACATTTAACTAGTTAGCCTAAATTTAGAAGGAGAGAGCCCAAACTAAAAGAAACTTTGATGCTTTTGTCACATTTCTGAAAGAAAAATCACCAAGTTCATCTTAAGAATGTTGTTTGAGCCTAGGAAGCACTAAATACTGAAATTGAATCAGTTTTGCTAACAACATTTAGATTTTCACTGATTTGTCTTCTAAGAACAAACCTTTAGGGCACAAGTGGATTTTGGAAGAGAAGCTAAGACCCAATAAATAATGGAAAAATTTACGTGCAATCAACACGTAACTCAGGTTTAAAAAACTAGGTTCAATTACTTTCATGCCTATACATCTATGACATGTATCATCATTATTTGGTGCTTTGTTTTCTTGTTTGGTGCTTTGTTTGGTGCTTTCATACCTATACATCATTATTTGGTGCTTTCATACCTATACATCATTACTTTCATACCTGTATCATCATTATTTGGTGCTTTGTTTTCTTTAATCCTATAAGTTGTTTATTCATAAACTAACATAAATACGGTCCGTTTCCACGATGATTTTCCGGAAGAGATTTATACTGTTCAATCTAAATTTTTATTATGCTAGGATTAAAAAGGTTTGCATGATAATCTTTATTTATTTATTTCTTGTAAAAGTGTGAACTTAGAAAGCACCAAAATAATGATACAAAATATTTGATAATATTGTCTCTCTACTTGTCTTCCAAACTGATTGGATTTGATAACTATCTTTATTGTGAAATTGTAGGTGACATAAATTTTTCCAAAATTTATTAAGATTTCAATGATCTATCCTTGCTAGGTCATTATTTAAAATGGATAACAAATCAAATGAGAAAAGAGTCCACCCATTGAAAGGTAGACTTATCTGACCCAATCTTATTTGTATCCTAGTTAACATGAATATATTAGGGCATTGACTTGAGAAAATAAATTTTAGATTTAGAAAGACTAGCATGTTGATTACTGAGCAACTCATAATAGGTTTAAAGTGATTAGAAATAACTTCAGCATGGATTATATAGTTCACACTAGATAGAACAATTGGTCCAAAATGCATAACGACAATAGGAAGTTTTAACCTTTGGAGTAAAAGGTGAGAAAATTTTTAGTCTAACTCGTTGGGATATGAGTATGCTGTTGAAACTAATTAAAAATGTGAATAAAGGAAGGTGCAAGAGTGTCCCAATAAGCCTCGTAAAATTCACAAGTGAAATTGTCATGTCTCGAACTTCTTCAGTTAAGACATAAAGAGTGGATTATAAGACCTAAAGAGTGGATTATAGAGTGAATTTCTTTGAGAGAAAAAGATTTGATAAGTGAGGAGCTTGGATTATAAGACCTAAAGAGTGGATTATAGAGTGAATTTCTTTGAGAGAAAAAGATTTGATAAGTGAGGAGCTTACAATAGAGGTTATTCAACGTGGATTATAGAGTGAATTTCTTTGAGAGAAAAAGATTTGATAAGTGAGGAGCTTACAATAGAGGTTATTCAACGTTCGATAGACATTTGTATTTGTGAAGGAATAAAGTGAGATGTATTCCAAAGCTAAATGTAGTTATGATAGAATAAAACCATAATATTATTAATATCATTTATTAGACCCTTATCTGGGCCCATTATAGCTTTAATAAAATTTTTATGATGATGATGGTACATTAAAAATATTTGATATTTTTATCACTCTCATTAACCCAAAAGCGTTTGGCCTTAGTCCACCATTTAAGATTGATTTATCTAATGCTATTTGATAATCATAGAGGGAGGTTGGATGTTGCAGTTGGGAATCAGTAAAGGGACTGTTATACTATCATGATTCAAGATTAGTGATGGAAACTTTTAGTCCACCATTTAAGATTGATTTGTCTAATGCTATTTGATAATCATAGAGGGAGGTTGGATGTTCCAGTTGGGCATCAATAAAGGTACTGTTATGCAATCATGATTCAAGATTAGTGATGGAAACTTGAAGTTGTTCTCAATTGCACTCAAGTCTACCTTGAAATGAGTATCACAAACATGGAATCTAACTGGCATGGTAATAGAAGCATAAATAATAATGAAATGAGTATCACAAACATCAAATCATAACTGGCATGGTAATAGAAGCATAAATAATATATATGTTATCTCACTTAGTGATATGATTTGTAATATTTATGTTTTATAAATATGATAAATAATATGCTTATATTTTTGACTTTTAATATTGAAGTACATGTTTTTCAAAGACATTATCTATAGTGTTCTACAAAATATTGATCGAGTATGCATAAGTATCAATCTACCCTAAGCATATTTTACAGCAAAAATGTATGATCCTTTAGCCTAACAAGCTTAAGTGTGCTAACCGACTTGAGTATAAGATTAAGTTATGATGATAAGCGTATATATAGTGACTAGAAATAATGATTGAATTATAATAAGTCTTAAGTGACTTTAAATGTTTGAATGAGTTTGACCATAATTAAAATAAATGATTTTAAGATTTAAATATAATTTGTATGAGGGATAACAACTTGAATTATATATGCATAAGTGGAGTAGTGGATGATTAAGTAAAAATGAGATCAATAAGTGAGATTTATGTGGGTGCTACCCTAAAAAAAATATTGAGATCAATAAGTGAGATTGAAAGATAATTTTAGAGTAAAAACCCTTTCTTTATATCAATCTAGATTAAACTCATATTAAGCTATGTCAACCCGAATTGTAACTAAAAGAAGAAGAATTTT
>LVTN01001195.1:29407-70960 GCA_001649415.1 Musa itinerans
CTTTCACAACATATTTCTCAATTCTATAATAGGTGTTCTCTGTTCTTTGAATCAAATGTGAGTTCATACTACGAGGCCAAGTCAAATTCTTAAGATTATGCAGTAGAGTAGTAAATGACATGTACACGGATGAACTTGTCTCCCTTTTATAGCAGCACAATAATCTCGATTGTTGAAAATTCAGAATATTTTGCCAAGGAAAGTTGTCATCAGATATGTCTATTATTTCAACTGCAACTTGCCATCGTTATTCTTGTCAAAAAACTCATGCACGGCCAAGGAAGTATCATCGAATGCTCAGTAATTCTATGAGAGAGTTGTAATGATGTCAAGCTGAGGGCTTTTATGAGATTCTACATGTTTATTTATGCATGCTAATGGTGTATGCTTCCTTTGCATGTAAATGGCTTCCTGTATCAACTGTGTGTGTTAATTCATATGGTTTCATGTGTTTCCAAGACTGGTTTGATCGAGCCATCTCCCAGCCACAGCTGGTTTTAGCAGATCTAATGGAGGCTTTCTTCCCAACAGGCAACTACAACACTACCTTCTTCAGAAACCTTGCTAAGGTTTGTCAATTCTCTCATCCATCTTATTTCAATCACAAAATTCCCTTAATATAGTATAACCAATTATCATCATTTTTTCTTCTTTAATCAGGATGAAGGAGTAATCACGATAAATCCAGAACTCTGCGATCGAAGCCCTTCCACACCCATGGATCCTACCATCGTCCCTTGCCAGTGAAGTCCTCTGCAGTTCAGAGCTTGATATCTCGTGCACAGATTATTTGTTGCATCATTTAATGTCTTCGAATGTTATCATTGGTACTAATTACTCGAATCATTTGATTTGTTCTCTGAAAACACATTGGGCCAAAGCTGATCACCTTAGTAGAATGTGATTGATCAACCTGTAGCTAAAGCTAATTAAACATTCATATAATGGTATGTGACTAACAATCTTTCACTGCATTAAGAAAAATAATGTAAAACACCAATGTAAACTTTCTATTGGAAATATATTCAATTCATGTCATAACAATCATAAGCTTCATTGCTGTTATAGAACAGAAGACTGCCTTCAAGCAATATGTCTTGCAGACCCACGAATAGTTATAAGCTTTCATTATGTATGCAGCAGCAGAATGCTCTAAACAATTGAAAGCACAAACTACAATCACGAACAACAAAAAGAAACAGTGAAGAAACACACGATACAAAAAAAAGTCGATATTCCATTACTAGTATTTTCACAAAAAATATAAGAAAAAAGGGTTAGAGGAGCCTCTAAAAGGCCAAAGGGCTTATATGGTTTCCTTTCCAGTGCATGGACAAGCCACAAGATCGGAAACAACAGCATTTGTTTTCTAGAACTATCCCTTTTTTTCACAACTAGAAAGAAAAGAAAAGGGCCCTTCCACAAATCACATTGCTGCCAATTTTACTCCTCATCCTCTTCTTCCTGTAATAAGTTTAGGGAAATAATACAATGCTCTAAACAATTGAAAGCACAAACTACAATCACGAACAACAAAAAGAAACAGTGAAGAAACATACGATACAACGAAAAGTCAATATTCCATTACTACTAGTATTTTCACAAAAAAGATAAGAAAAAAGGGTTAGAGGAGCCTCTAAAAGGCCAAAGGGCTATATGGTTTCCTTTCCAGTGCATGGACAAGCCACAACAGCATTTGATTTCTAGAACTATCCCTTTTTTCACAACTAGAAAGAAAAGAAAAGGGCCCTTCCACAAATCACATTGCTGCCAATTTTACTCCTCATCCTCTTCTTCCTGTAATAAGTTTAGGGAAATAATACAATGCTCTAAACAATTGAAAGCACAAACTACAATCACGAACAACAAAAAGAAACAGTGAAGAAACACACGATACAAAAAAAAGTCGATATTCCATTACTAGTATTTTCACAAAAAATATAAGAAAAAAGGGTTAGAGGAGCCTCTAAAAGGCCAAAGGGCTTATATGGTTTCCTTTCCAGTGCATGGACAAGCCACAACAGCATTTGTTTTCTAGAACTATCCCTTTTTTTCACAACTAGAAAGAAAAGAAAAGGGCCCTTCCACAAATCACATTGCTGCCAATTTTACTCCTCATCCTCTTCTTCCTGTAATAAGTTTAGGGAAATAATACAATGCTCTAAACAATTGAAAGCACAAACTACAATCACGAACAACAAAAAGAAACAGTGAAGAAACATACGATACAACGAAAAGTCAATATTCCATTACTACTAGTATTTTCACAAAAAAGATAAGAAAAAAGGGTTAGAGGAGCCTCTAAAAGGCCAAAGGGCTATATGGTTTCCTTTCCAGTGCATGGACAAGCCACAACAGCATTTGATTTCTAGAACTATCCCTTTTTTCACAACTAGAAAGAAAAGAAAAGGGCCCTTCCACAGATCACATTGCTGCCAATTTTACTCCTCATCCTCTTCTTCCTGTAATAAGTTTAGGGAAATAATACGATGACAAGAACCATATACGCCAAATTACACAAATCATAAACATTAGTGTAGGGAAAAAATCACCTCTCCATCTCCATCTCCATCTTCTTCATCATCCACCTCAGACTTAGACTTGTCAGAACCCTCTGCTTCCACTTCCTCAGACTAATGCAAAAACATAGAAAAATAACCAATATCAAATGTACAGATAAAGTATTAGTAAGTCTCCACAACTGTGTCATTCATAAACTAAACAGGTGAAACCAAAAAAAGGACATGAATTATTAGAAGAAAAATAGACATACCTGCTTCTTGTTGTATAATGCCATGCTCTTCTCGTATTCTGCCTTCCGCTTGGCCGCCTTATCTACATATGGAGCCTTCTCCTGAATTTTTGAAGAACACGGATAAACATTAAAAAAAAATTATTGAACTGTGAGAAAAAAAATTCCAAAAATAAGAATTAAAAGGTAAAATGTAGAGGCCATGTTCGCCTGAGAGAGAAAGCTTACGGCCTCAGACATGGACTTCCAGTTGTTGCCACCAGCTTTGCTAACCTAAAATCATAAGAACGCATTTCAGCAATCAAGCAGAGTAATCTACAAAAAGCTAAAATAAAATAAAATAAAAATATGTAAAACGGTGACTATGAGACGATGGGTAGTAATCAAGGACAGAAATTAGCTTACAACGGACACTTTCTTGTTGTCAGGGTGTTTCTCCTTGAACGTCTTCCTAAACTCCTCCCTTTTAAAACAGAGCACCATCGAATGACCCTCAATAGGGGAAAATAGGCATAAAAGAAGTAGCAAGCCTCGGGAAAATTACATGAACACAAAGAAGGCACTCGGAGGCCTCTTTGGCTTGTTCGCGTCCTTGCCAACCTTCCCTCTCTTCGCTTTCTTGTCCTCGTCACCGGCCGCCTTCCTCTTCCCGGCGACCCTACAAAAGATCACCCACACAGGCACACAATATCAAGATCTCTAATAGGAAACCCGAAAACCGGCCTAAACGACAACAACGACAAGAGAAGAGAAGGGGCGGGCTCACTTGTCGCCATCCTTTCTCGACGCCGCGGCCTTCGATTTGCCTCCTCTCATGGTGTAGAACTGCAAGCAACGCGATCGATCCGGTGAGAAAGCCGAAGAAACGAGATCGAACGGGGCGAGACGGAAAGCGATTTCTTACCTCGATGTTAGGGTTGCGGTTCGGAAGGGGGCAAACGATGAGGCACAGGTGCAGTGAGGCGGGATTCTATAGAAAATGAAAATAGAAGGGCACGTCACCAATCCGTGGGGAATGACTCTATTTGCCACGTCCATCGAGAGGTTGGTGATCCAAATCAATGCTCACGTTCGCCCTTTACAACTGAAAACTAATGGGCTGCGTGTTGGGCCAATATCGGGCCTGTAGCTTAGGCTATTTATCCTTCTCGACTATGTTACTGTCTAACTTATCAAACACTACTTTGACAATATACACATATATTTCTCTTGAGGTAATTATATATTATTTTTAATATCTTAATTTTTATATTTTTAAAAATTATATTGAGATATCTATACTTGCAAAAGTGAAACATTTAATCTCATTGCTTCAACAATTTTTTTTTAAAATTTTTAATTCTATAAAATTATCTTTTTAATCCTGCATAAAATATTTTTAATATTTTTATTTTTATAAATATTTTAATATAATTTTAAAAATATAAATACTAAAATACTAAAAAAAATCAGTGATAAAAGTAATATGTAATTAACCCTGTCGATTAAGCTATATTGTGCTTGATTCTTCTTCTGTATTATTTATCTTGACACCTGAGAAACCCACAAACTAATCAAATTTATATGTTCCTTTCTAAGTTTAGCATACAATTACAATTGCTGTAAGATTGGACTTCTATTTGATGATTATTGGACTCATAAGTATTTTCATATCCAAAAGTAAGCAAGCAATGCGACAGTTCACAACCATCAATCATGTTAGCTATTTGAATAGTGATTTTGCTCCCACACAAAATCCTCTTTTTTTTTTTTTTTGTAATCATCACCCTTAATTGATGAATGGTGATTTTGCTCCCGCACAAAATCCTCTTTTTTTTTTTTGTAATCATCACCCTTAATTGCAGAAGATGGTTTGTGATTACGAGCAAGGACATAAAATATAAATGAATTATAGGATATTAGGATTATGTAGCTGTCGATCTACGTCTGAAGATAATATTATCTTATACGATTTACCTTTTGTGTTTCTTAAAGAAATCCTCATCTTCTAATAAAACTATTTATTAATCTTAAAACATGTATTATATGGTGGGATCATAATGTCATAAATCACCTGGAGGTAATAATAGATAAAATAAAATGATATATCTTATTAATTTTTCTACATCTATTGATAATAATTAAAATACATAAGCAACAAAATAACAAGGGACGTCATATCTTTTGTCATGTCCAGTCTTGGAGATAATTATTCTCCTCCTAAGATGTGTATGGTGGAATCCATTCTCTTAATTTGTCCATATATACTTTCAGTCTCAAAGATTATATAAAAAAATAGTATCATCTTTTGCGTCAATAAGTTCTTAGATACTTCTATAGCTTTATGCTGATCAAAACTTTAATTTTTGAGGATTTGTCAAATTTTGAATATGTTGGATATTTTATGGATATATTTAGATATCGGTTTATTGATATCATTTGTTATCAAAAAAAAATTATGACATCATCTCCCATAAGCTAAGCATTGTCCTCCTTTTTTTTTTTGGTTAGTGTCATCAGTCTTAAAACTTTATTTCTTTATTTTATTTTATAGATATGGACAAATGAAAATTTGAGGAAGATTTAAAGATTTTTAATGGTGTATACAATATATAAAAATTCATGTGAGATATATCTTGTTGGAGTTAAAAGAGCGTTTGTGAAATCAGTCCTTGTAAGATTATTAATTTTATTATAGTGATTTCGTTAGGTGAGTTTTTTTTAATTATGTATGTGAATAAAGTAAGTATTTTTAATTAAATTTATAGTTTTTATATTATACTTTTCAATTTAATTTTTTTATATTAAAATTAAAAATTATTTAAAAATATGATAACAATTATTCTTTTCTTTTTTTATTATTATTGTGAAATTAAAATTTTTAGTTATCAAATGTAGCAATCACTTATTTCTTATTAGAGATCATATAAGGAATATAAGATAATTTTCTTATTTATAGTACAAAATTATTTTCTAATGTAAATCATTGTTATATATATATATATATATATATAAAAGCATGCATGGTATATTTTTCGTTTCTAGTGAGTTTTGTCTCGGGATCCGTTCAATGATTTTTTTTTTTTTGAAAGAGAAGTATTATTCGTCTCAAGTAAATAATTATATTCAAATAAAAATCAAATGTGACGTTTAACTGATGATGAATAATTTATATGTCTATCTTATATGTTAAATTTATATAAATCAACACAAATATCTTATAATTATAACTTTTTCATATTTTTATTTATTTATTAGTGACTTTATTTACTTTATTTATACTAAAAATATATATAACTTTTATTATATGCATTATAATCTTACATTTCCTAATGATCAATTTTATTCTTCCTTTCAGATGGTATCATATTATTTATCTTATAATATTATCCTGAATTATGTCATTTTTTATATTATTTTCTTATAATACAGTTGTTCAATTGTACCTTTCAATGGTCCGATCATTATATATTTTTTAAGATGTATGGTCTACTTTTATTTGAGAGGGTCAATGATAGGATTAATATCCTATGTTATTTTAAGAATGAGATCATCCACTATGATATAAGATTTTAAGATAGGATATCATTACAAGACATTTCGATTGATTTTTATTAAACATACTTTTTGTATTATACTAGGGTGGTTTACACATTAATCTACTTTTTTTATATTTAAACTCTTTCATATTGCTAAATCACTGTAGATATACTATGCCCATAAACAAGAATAGAAATTTTTATAATTATTTTTTAAAAAATTAATTTCATTATATTGATATTACTATGTAATTACATATATATATATACATACATATATATATATATATATGATCTATTTTTTTTTTATTAGGCTTACGATTCGTCATGTCAATTATCTCATGACTCATTATATTCTCGTGTTGCTTGTCACTTTTTCGATATTCTCGTGTTACTTGTCACTTTTTCGATGTTGATTATCATGTCTCGTATTTTTTTCGATATTCTCGTGTTAGTTGTCACTTTTTTCGATGTTGGTTGTCATGTCTCGTACTCAGATTCGTGGCATTAAATCAAAAGCTGACTTTTAATCGGTCTGACTAAATTTCTGTTTAACTACTCAAGGGATTAAAAATAAGCATCCAGATTCTATATTTCTCATGGATTAGAACATGTTGTGATGGTTTCTGCTGTTGCTGCTTTCTCAAGCTGATACTTGAGGAGACAATCTCACAACCTAAAGTTCCAGATGATTGACATGCTCAGCCAAGAGAGATGAAGAAACAACAGAAAACAAAACTGAAGATGATTTATAAGACGAATTAAAATATAAAAAAATAAAAGGATTCAGCTTTCTGATATCCAATTGTGCCAACTTGCAACTCACGCTATCTCGCCACCATCCATCATGAGTTATCAAAAACATTCAAGTCCGGCCGGCGGAAGTAAAAGACTGTGTCAGGAGTACCAATGTGGTCGGTGCACGCATCTTTTTCGTATAGATCATGGAGGTTGTATGATTCACCAACTCTCCTAAACCATCCGTTTTCTTGATAAAATTAGATACACTTTTCTGCTTCTTGTCATTATACAAAGCTACCAATCAATTATGTGGAAAGCTTTTCATAAGTGTCTTCTCTTTTCCTTTTTGCTAATTTTGTTATAATAGTCTGAAATAGCTGAACCATTGCCTTTACTTTTTTTTGGAAACCCTCTCTCTCTCTCTCTCTTTTTCTTGCATAATGAAGACTTTTTTCTAGTGATCTCCACATGCTGTTAGATTCAGAAACATACATACTGATACAATACATTAGTTTGTGAATGAATCATAATGTTGAAATAAGTAAGACATGCAAATCAATGTCCTCCAAACTGTTCTTGAATGAATTTACACCATATAATATTATTACAAGAGAGCTTTAAATCTTTCCAGTGAGTCTCCCACTTCAAGGAGGCTACTTGATTCAACGCCCAGACTGCACAGTTTCCGAGCAAAACATGACCTGCTTTGGCAGTGCAGAGGCTGTCACCTCATGAAGGCAATAATTTCAAGCTCACATGTATAGATGGAGAGGTCCAGAGTCATGCAAGGTGAGCATTATCTTCTCTCAGGCTGCGTCAGTTGCAGGCGATGGCTCCAAACCAATCCTTTGGCTGCTACAGTGCCAAGAGACGACCGGTAGAACAGCGGTTAAAGTTCAACCATCTTTATTTCTACTAGAAAGCTTTGGTGTTATTTCTGCCTCTAGAGGTGAGTTGAATCTTCCAAAGCAGATCCTCACATCGTTCTTGGAGAAGATATCCCATCGCTTTAAGCGGCCCATGATGCAACTTTTGACATTAGAGATCCTTGCTTTGTAATAGTTTAAGATCCAAATGCCACCTGATAAGCATGGGTTTGTAGATGCTAATATATATTACGGTGCCATTGATTGAGTGACACCACCTTCAAAGCCACTACTGTCGTCCCACTCTGCTTTAGTTTTGTCTATATTGCGTTGCTTTGATCAAAGGTACTGAATCACCGTGTCCTTCATGGCCCAGCCAAAAAGTCTATAGAAGAGCCACTCCTTTGATCGGTGGCAACTCCGCTTGGAGATCAGCCATCTGGCTTTCACCATGAAAGTTCCTCCCTTCCCACTTCACCTCCTCCATCTCCTGCCGGTTGCTGCTGCGCTTGCATTTGCAGGAGCTGAAGCTGCCAAGGTCCCGGCGATCTACGTCTTCGGTGACTCGACGGCCGACGTCGGCAACAACAACTACTTGCCGGGGAGCAACGCCAAGGCCAACTTCCCCCACAACGGCGTCGACTTCCCTTTCTCGAGGCCCACAGGGAGGTTCAGCAATGGCTACAATGGTATTGACTTCTTAGGTAAGCCATGCTGTATAAACTTTGCCCATCCCCATTCTTTCCACAGGAAGTTTGCATTAGCTACAAGAAATGGTGTGGATCTCTAGGTGACGATCTAATCGAATGGTCTAACGATGGCTGAAGCGTAAAGGGTGGTCAAAAGGGCATTAAGAAGTTGCATCTGGATAAAGAACAAGTTAAATAGTTCCTATTAGAAATCTTTCAAGCAATGCAAGAGTTTGATGTGCCTAATGGAAATACTCGTCATGTTCATTTTTCTCTATATGGGACACATTAACCATCCTCTTCCATCTTGTGTTCGTTCAGCCAACCATATGGGCTTCAGGAGGAGCCCTCCACCATTCCTCTCCCTTACAAATAAGACCAATCACCAAATCTCGAGAGGACTAAAAGGTGTAAATTTTGCTTCGGGAGGATCAGGAATTCTGGACTCGACTGTAAGCATGATCCTTTGAACTCTCAGTTTGAAGTCTCAGTTCCTTAATAATCACCAGGGATCATCTGTTTCTGACAAATGCATCAGGGAAGCACCATTACCATGACAAAGCAAATTCAATATTTCTCTACGATACGATCGAATATTGTGGCACAAATTGCTTCTGAGCCTACGTATCGTTTGCTGTCTAAATCTATCTTCCTTATCAGCAGCGGTGGCAATGACATATTTGCCTATTTTACGAAAAATAGCTCCCCGAATGCTACCGAGAAAGTTCGATTTATTGGTGCTCTTGTCTCAGAGTATGAGAACCATCTAAAGGTCATCTCTGTCTTTCCCTGCATCCTATTACATACATATATGGACCTATCGAAGGATGATGATCCTGAAATTAACATTGCAGGCATTGTATGTTCTCGGAGCAAGGAAATTTGGGATAGTCGATGTCCCACCGATCGGATGCTGCCCATATCCAAGAAGCCTAAATCCTACAGGTGGCTGCCTGGACATCTTGAATGAATTATCTGTGGGGTTCAACGAAGCTGTGAAGTTGCTGATGCACAGACTTAGCTCAACAATGAAAGGGATGAAGTACTCTGTTGGAAGTTCTTATGCGGTGGTGTCTGGCATAATAAGAAACCCTGCTGCCCTTGGTATCTATGCACATAACCACAATTTTCTTGTTTGCAGTATCATAACAAGTTTGGTTGGAATCCAAGAAGAACATCACTGGCTGAAAACTCGAACTACATCAATAATCAAATCTGCATATGTATGTAATCTGCAGGTTACAAGGAGATCAAAACTGCATGCTGTGGAGCCGGAAAATTTAATGGCGAATCAGGATGCACCCCAAATGCTACCTACTGCTCCGAACGCCATCGTTACCTGTTCTGGGACCTCTTGCATCCAACACATGCAACATCCAAGCTTGCAGGAGTAGCCATCTACTATGGATCCCAACAATTTGCCAGTCCAATCAATTTTAGGCAGTTGGTGGTGGATGTGAATTAAGAATCACCTCTGTGAATTAAACTAGCTGCAAATGTGAGATCCTGCAAAGCACATTATATAGCTTTAGAAGTTCCAAAAAGAACACTGTGAGACCTTGTTTAAGTTTGTGATGCAAACAGGGATTCCATGATCTGATGTAGCTTTGTATGGACAATGTGCTGCCAAATTATAGATGATGTTATATTTGAGTTGGAAGGTTGTGAACTATACTGAAATGAGACACGCAGTTGCTTTCACCTGTCTCTCATCTGTTTCTTCTATCTTCCTTCAATGCTAGCAATGAGCCTGACATCTTTCGTCTCTGTTACTAATGGCATCCAAATTTAATATATACATCCTCAGTGATGAATATGAATCCAGTACTGTTTTCTGTCCTGTAAGTAGAGGTTTTGGTAGAATATTATCACTTGATAATGTCAGGGATTAGATGGCATCTCCGTGAGGTTGTTGATGCCAACCTCACAAGAACAGGAAACCAATCGATTTGTGTCTGCTTGGAGCTGTCTTTGCTCCTCCTTCCTTCCTAGCCAAAAAAAATAAAGAAACAATTGAAGGTCTCTACCTGTCACTGTGTGTTAGTGTTGATGGAACCACACATGAAGCATATAGCTGACCAATTAATTATGCCCCACAATAATTTGTCAGGATCAATTTCAGAAGGGGAGAAGATAACCAATAAAAGGTGTGGAGGATTTCGATTGGGTCTTGAGATTTTTCTCTAGCTAGTCGCCTCAACATGTGAGCCAAGTCTTTGTCTCGTTCTACCATAAACGAGTAATGTACCCACTGGCATACAAGATTGATTCCACATATACGCAAGGAAATAAGTGTATCGAGGACAGAGCCTTACCCTGAAGTCTGTTCCAGTGAGGAAGAAGATGACCGCTTTCCTGCTCATACTTCTCTCAGTAATTCTCTCCAGGCAAAGCATAGTTGCTGACTCGGCTGCACTGTACGCCTTCGGAGACTCCACCACCGATGTCGGCAACAACAACTTCTTGCCCGGTGCGCCAAAGGCCAACTTCCTTCCTTATGGAATCGACTATCCCGGTAGAACTCCGACCGGCAGGTTCACCAATGGCTTCAACTCTGTCGACTACGTAGGTAATCATTCGATAGAATCTCCAATTAATTTCTTCTTGTTTGCATGGGTAATCTGACTTGCATGATTGCTGTAAACTGTTCCGAAGCCCAAGCCATGGGGCTTGCGACGAGCCCTCCACCGTTCCTCGCTGTCTCCAGCGGCGTGCAGATGACGAAAGGCGTGAATTTTGCGTCCGCCGGAGCAGGAATCCTCGACAGCACAGTTAAGATTCGCACGTAGTGTTATTTCACGGCACCTGGTGGGGAGCTCACACTGTCGAGTGGCTTGGTGTGATTGCCAGGGACGAGGTGTCATCTCCTTGTCGGCACAGATCAGGGATTTCGAGAGGGTCGCTGCGGAGCTAAGAGCGAGAATGGGAAACCAGACCGCTTCCGCCTTCTTGGCCGAGTCTCTCTTCTTCTTCAGGGTAGGGAGCAACGACCTCTTTCTCCAGTCTTCCTTCGGCCGTCCCAAGGATCAAATCGTCGCCACCGTCATCAGCAAGTTCAGAGATCAACTCAAGGTAGTGCCTGATCTAAATCGGAAGGAGTTTGAGGATGTAAATTGTGTGCTTGCTCTAATGCGATTAGCGCAATGGCAGACACTATACGATCTCGGAGCGCGCAAGTTTGCAGTCATAGGAACGGGATTGATCGGATGTACGCCGGCCCGTAGGAGCTCGACTCCTTCAGGGGACTGCAACCAGGATCTAAATGATCTCTCTCTGCGCTTCAAAACTGCGACCAAGGCTCTGCTGGAGGAGCTCAGCATCTCTTTACAGGGATTCAAGTACTCCTTTGGGGATCTGTACGAGATTACTGCTCGAGTCTTCTCCAACCCCCTCGCCTTCGGTGAGCATCTGCGTCTCGATAAAACACCGTCACCGATCAAGCATAAGGTCAAACGTGTTGCCTTAACGAAACGTGCTCGTCTCTGAAGGGTTCACGGAGGTGAAAGCTGCATGCTGCTCGCCATGCACGGCGAGCTCCACATACTGCAGAGACCGCGGGCAGTACTTCTTCTGGGATGGCGTTCACTCCACCCAAGCCGCATACAAAGTGACAGTTGAAATGTCATTTCGGGGGACGCCATTGTTTGCCAGCCCCATCAACATGGAGACGTTGGTGAACAGCACTTGAGCAATGTGCTGCATATTGCAAGAGTGATCTGCATGATCTGAACACAATCATGGCTTCTGAATCGTACTCTTCTTTCGATAAAAGGATCCTAAATCGCTTATCTGTGAACTTAAATCCAAAATGAAATCTAAACAATTTAATCGCCGGTTGGATCTGCTGATGCTGTCTGTCTCAATTACGGTAGAATGGCTCTTTCGGATGTCATGCAAGCCTCAATTATGCTACTCCAGTGAACATGCCGACACTCATTTTTCCTACAATATTTAGAATAGAACAATATCTCCGATCATGCCAATTTTTGAAGGTTGACGCAATCCATCTTAATTTATACAAATCATATTATATATATATCTTGGTATTATGGACTAATAATTTCTTCAAACAACGAGATGATGCTTTCTTGTACACCATTGTAAGATATGGACCAGAATTGCTCCGTTGCATTGGATCTTTCATGTTATGGTGCCTTGTCAACAATGGGGGCTAATTATAGATTCTTTGGTAGTTAGTTACGCTTAGCTCTCTATACATTAAAAAATTATATAAATATTTCTATGATTACGAAAGTGAAATATTTAAGTTTATTTACCATAACATCATCGATTTTACCAATGAAAACATAAAAATAAAAGATAAAAAAATAATTTTAATATTTTAATTAATGATAACGGACGATGTCGGTTGTGACAGACAATGATATTATTGGGGGTTGTAGGTGATTGTTGTGGTTGAAGAGAGTAACATTGAGAGATAAGGGCCGCTTGACAATTATATCGATAACGAGTCTGATGGTAAACTCAATGTCAAATTCGGAGACCCACATTTTTCTACCATCGTCGGATATATTCATTGGGAGCTCGACAATTATTTGCCTGCTAGTCGTCTAGAGTTTTCTTTCCTAGTCGATGACATCCATGGTGAATAGAACTCTTCTAATTAGCCCCCATCTTCCCTTTTTCATACTTATGCTAGAATTGATGGGACAACAGGAGAGCGACACAAGCTCCGGCGACCTCAACTTCGGGTCGAGTCATCCGCCTAATGGGTTAGTGACGAGGTGACTATCATCTTCACCCTGGATGTTACAACGATCACCACCATCTGTTTCAATACCGACGTAGTTACATAGTGGCCCTCTCCTTTTGCCACCACTCTCCTCATCTATGATAACTACCAATGGCCCCTAACAATATCAGCATTAATCACAATCAATTGAAATGTTAAGATTATCTTTTTATCTTTTATTTTTGTGTTTCTAATGGCGCTAGAGTAAATATATATAGATAACTTTACTTTCGTAATTAGGAAGGTACCAATATAAAAATATAAGGATTGACTATCTAATATATAATTAAGGATAACTGTCAATATAACTTCTTCCTGATGATGCAGCCAAGGCCAACTTCCTACCCTACGGGATCGATTACCCAAGTGGAATCTCCACCGGGAGGTTCACCAACGGCGTCGACTACGTAGGCATCTGATAATTAAGGCTGCTGTGGGAGTTCCATGTACGTTAATCTTTCCCATACGAGTCATGTAACTTGTTTGATTTACGTGTTGAAAGCCAAAGGGATGGGGTTACCGGACAGCACTCCGCCATTTCTCTCTGTCGTCGGTGATGGGATGAGAGGAGTGACCTTTGCGTCTGCTGGGCCAGACATCCTCGATGACACAGTTGAGTTTGTCGTTGTGATGATGAGTGCAGTACTTATGTTCATCTTGGATTGTGATGACTATGACTCCAAGAGGGGAGATGTCATCGCCTTGGCGGAACAGATAAAAAGGACTTCGAGACAGTTGTTGCAAACCTCACTGCAAGAATGGGAGATGAGTCTGCATCCGCCGCGCTGGCGAAGTCTCTTTTCTTCTTCAGTGTCGGGGGCAACGACCTCTACGATAGGTGAAAGTAAATCGACTTCTGATTCTTAACAAACTACTATTCAAAGTGGAGTTCATTTAACAAATGTGCATCAAAATTTTAAGGTACCTCAGCGTGTTTAATTAACACTACAGAATGGCATGTTGCTCGATGGGAAGGTATGCAATGCACCGATATCGAAGGACTAGAATTCTGCAACATCCAAGTGTTGACAAAGAAAAATAATATTTGTAGTATGTCTTACTGTCTCAAGATCTATTCCTCTTTTAGTATACATGACTGGCACTCGCACTGCATATTATCAACAGAATCATCCGTACTTCGAAGAGACAGCAACTGGAATTAACTTGCACCTCCATTATCTGTTTCAATGGACCGTAAACGTGCATCTTTTTTTTTTACCAGGATATTAAGAAATGCAATGACAAACAGTAATAGAGAGCAAATCACAAAAACTAACCTGCAATTGTTTAATTGAAAGTTGCATGCGGTCACTCAGTAGCAGCCTGCATTGACAAATTAAGGTCATCAGTGCCTCATCTGCTGAAAAATGGTTTACAAGACTGTGCAAATTCATAATGAAAATTTTTAAGAAATGTGTTAATATTATTAGTTGATGCAGCTTAGTAAAGTTCATAAGCTTTTACGTTTCAATTACAAACTATAAATGGCTCATCAATTGGTTGTAAAGATTAGAACAACTGCTCAGATTATAGTACCTAATCATAATCATAACAAGAGCAGTTTGGTACTGCAAAATAAGACCTGTGGCAAAGAGAATCAAGGATAGGATCCTAGGATTGTAGATAAAAGTGCCCTCTCTCTCCTCTCCCTCCCTCCTCATTGTGCCCATGTCATGAATCAGGGCCCACCATTTGGTTAAACTGATGTGGCAACCAAAATCCAGGCTATATACAACCTATATTGACATATACAACCACAAACTTCCAACATACCTTAGTTGTGTTAATAAATGTATTATGTTACATGACTTGCATAAATACATGTGAATTCCTTAAGTTTCTATGTACATAAGTGGTTTCCTGTTTCCTATATAATTTGACCGTAAAGATCTTTATGACTCTATTTCATACATACATGTGACATCATTTTAACTGAACATTTCAAAATAGCAAATCTTGCCACAGGAATATCATCTAACTCAAGATAAATGTATACAAACTGATGCATGCACCAACGGGAACCCATCCTTCGTTAGGAAGAACATTGATCTGGGAGGATACCTGGTTGAGGGGATTGTCAGGGGATTTCTTCCAGAGCTTCCATATCATATCCTTGTACTGATTGAGGGTCAGACCTGGTTTCTCTTCCTTCAATTTGGGAAGTTCTGCTTCTTCAAAAGCCTGTATGTATACATGTTAAGAAACAATTTTATTGAACACCAATCAAATGAATTATTGGTTTCCTGCAGACATAATGACTCTTCAGCAAAATGTAAACAAACTCTTATGGTGAACCATTAGAGGAACAAATCCCTGAGCATGAACAAAGTGTGATGACCAGCAAAAGTAGCTGCAAGACCCTAGTGAAAAACACATACATACCAATTGCAACCCAATGAAACATAACAAGCTTAAAAAATATACAATGATCAGTATCTAGGAATGTTAGAGAGAAAATATGCAAAACAAAGTCAATCCCATTTATGAAAACAATTCATTATAAAAAAGCATAAATATGAACCAACAGACATATTTTTTGTGAAGGTCAAGTCTGCAGCACTGTAACAGCCAACAATGTCATTGGGACTTTAGGCCTTAGGTCTTATTAAAATAGTGAAGAATGAAAGGCATAATGGTAGGGGAAAAGAGGAGAGTTTAGAAACATAATAGATGACATTAGCTGGCTCCGAATTGGAGAAGACTGTGGTCTTCCAAACTTGGAATATAAGATCTTTTTAGACAAATATGTAATTAGAATTAGGCTTTCATTTTTTGTGGATTTTCCAATCAAGCTTGAGCTTCCTCGTAGAGATAAAAACCTAAATCAAAACTTGAAATCTTCAATCAAACCCAATATGCCTTTTCACATTTTACATATGACTTCCTTTTCCGTTTTAAATAATTTCGAAAAATTAAGTAAACATTAAAATATGTTACCATGTAGCAATTTATGACATTTGCAAAACCAAAATCTAAGTGCCAACACTATTCTAAAGAAAAGAAAAAGATAAGATGCAAAGAAACAAAGTTCAATCCAGCTAAAATATAAGTTCATCACCATTCTGAAGGTATTTGGGTTGACGTTTCTGCTTTTTGCACCAATGATAGATCCAAATGTTCCCGCAATTTTCCATCAGTTACTGATCCAAGGATCCAAGTCACCTAGAACTTGTGCTATAGTTCAATTTTATTAAATTTGAATCTAAAAGTAAACTTGTAGTTGTGCTAATCACAAATGAGGGTCTTAAGTTGTTGCACCAGATCTTAGAGCTTTGAGGATTGTGTTACATATATGAGCAGAATATTAGATCACAATAAATGAGAAAAAGAACACAATGTGAAGTTTAAAGAGAGCAAGGTAGAAGGTAAGACAAATGTACTCCAACTGTGGAGACGACACATACTTATAGCTATCCAATTTGGCAATATTCACATAAAAGTATGCAAGCCAGTGAACTTAAAGCGGTAAAGTATCACAGATAGCAAGACCATTCGAGGAACCCTGAACCTAACATAATACAAATTTAACATGAAACATTAAGCCGCATCAATTTGCTTCTATAGGTCATATCCTGATATTTATCAAAGTTCAAGAGTTGGATGCTATAAATGCACGAAGAGAAAAGGATTAGATAGTGATAACAATGGATTATGAACTACGAACAAGAAACAATAACACGCATATATAATCAACTTTAACCCTCTATAATGCTAATATCAGAACTAGCTCTAAAATACTATGGTTAAAAAGAAAACCTAAGAGGGTAAATTATTGCTTGGTTCGAAGCAAAAACCCGTGAGATATTTATGAAAGGAACAGACATGGTTGCTGGATTTGCCAAATTTTTATAAAGATTAATATCAGATGCTTTCCTAGATATAAACCAGAGGGAATATATCTCCAATTTATCTGGGAAAAGAAAAACAAAAAATCAACGACCACAAATTTATTAGGGTTCCCATCAGTATAGCGTCCGATTATTCCGCGTCATGTCTATTAGGGTGATTTATCGTCTACTCCAACAAAATAGTTAGGGTTTATTGACTGTCACCGATAGAGGAAGAAAAATCATATGGCGAAAATTATTAGAAGAGATAGAAATACCTTGAAAGAAGCCTTGAGCCTCCTCTCAGGGTGACGATCGGTAGGCAGCGCTGGTTCGGAGACGGCCATTCTGGCAATGGCGTCCTCCACCGAATGGGCCTCGATGACAGAGTCGTCCCTATTGGTGTTCTCCACCATCACGATCCGGTCGTACTCCTCCTCATCGGCGGACCGGCTCTGCTGCTTCTTGGCGACCTCAGCGTTCTGAAGGATGTGCTGTCGTTCCTCCTCACGGCGGCGCTGGAGTTCGGCCTCGGTGACCTTGGGTACGGGGATGGAAACGCGGGCGGCCTTGCGGTCAGGCTTGCGGCCGGCGGCGTCGATCTCCCGCAGCTCCTGCTCGGCGAGCTTGCGATTCTCGGCCCGGCGGGCGGCGGCCTCGGCGCGCTTCTCTGCCTCGTCCTCACGTTTCTTGGCTGCGCGGGTCTTGGAACCCTCCGCCTCGCGCCAGTATTGTTCATCCTTCTCCTTGGCCGCGCGGTCCTTGCGATCCGCCTCTGCGGCGCTCCGACGGGCGCGCGCGGCCTCCGCTTTCGTGTTTACGCCCATCTTCTTCGGCATCGCCGACCGATCGCCTGCTTCCGCAGCCGCCTCGAGATTGATAGATCGCAGGCTCCTGGGGAACAATTTTCTTTCTTGCCTGTGAATCGAGATCCGGAATTTTAGGATTAGAACCACAGGGCAGAACGATCCATGTTTTGCTTTTGGTTTTTTGTTTTTGCTTTTTGGTTTTTGTTTTCTGCTTTCTAGTGGAACAAAATGAGTCCCATCCAACTCACAGTACGCAAATCATCCTATCCTAACGATCTAGCCGTTCGTTCCGACTGCAACTCGTCATATCGTTACGACAACGCCTCGTACGATAGCATCTCCGAGTCAACACATCCCAGACGGAACAAAACCGTATGAAGTGGCCGTGTCGCTACATATTAACGTGCCAGCATGGCTTATGTCTAGTGGCCTCACATGCCTCCAATTTATTTCATTTTATCAGGAAAAATCGGTTTTTCACGTGATTTCACTTCCCATATTCGTTTTTACATTAGAGCATACTTTTTTTATAAATGATAAAAAGCTAATCAATCAAATATAAATTCTATGATCAACAATAATTCGAGTATAACAGATTAATTTTTTGTTAAATCAACTTAAATTTTCACAGAATAACTAAAATATCATTTTCAGAATATAATATTTTTTTATTTTTTTATTTTTTTATTTTAAAAAAACTATGATAATTAAATATTAAAATTTAAAATCTTTTGAACTGATACAATGATCGAGTGTAACTTTATAACTTCTACTAAACTGACTCGATCTTTCATAAAATTATTAGGATGTAGTTCTAAGATGATTAATATTTTTTTATTTTTTTTTAATTTTATGATAATTAATTATCAAAATTAAATTTTTTTTGGATATATTATGTGATCGATTATAACTTAATTTAATTTTGAATATAACTTAGTCAACTTTCAATAAAACAACTCAAACTTCCACCAAATTATCTAGCCATAATTTTAAGATGATTAATATTTTTATTTTTATAAAATTTTATGATAATTAATTATTTAGATTAAAGATTTTTTTGAATAGATTATGATTAATATTAGTTTAGTTTCAAACGCAACTTAATCAACTTTCACTAAACCAACCCTTTTATAGCATCATTTTTTTTTTTGATATTCTTTGAATATGTTGTAATGTAGTTCAATTTCAAACGTAATTTAGACTTTCCACTAGCTCAACTAAAAAATCCGACTCTAAGATAATAAGTATCATTTTTTATTTTTTAGATATTTATGATAATTAATATTAAAATTAAAATTTTTAATATCACATGTGATAAGTCATTTAACCAAAAGTTTAAGGGTCTTTTTAATCCAAACACAAAAAGAGACGCCCAAGGTAAAACGGGGTGTCATCAGGTTAGAAACATAAAGCTTACTATTCATAACCCCCTTTTACTATTCACAATATCTTGCTATTAACAACTTTTAAATAAATAATAAAAAATATTATTTTACTATTACAATCCTAATATTGTCAATTTTACTCTTTTTTTCCCCTCACAATCCTAATATTATAAATTTCATCCCACTCATTATCGGTGTCATCACCAATGATGCTCGCTATGAATGTTGCTTATGCGATGTCACAACCCCCATTATCGTTAAGAGGAAAATGAGTAAGAAAATAAAGAAGAAAAAAATATATTTACATCCATTTATAAGCGGATATTTTAAAATATTAATAATTTTTAAAATGAGATTGTAAATAGTAAAAAGAGATTACAAATAATAATATCTAAAAAACCAATAGTGAATTTTTTTTATAAAATACCTTTTTTTATCCGTTAAAATTTCTTTTTTACATATACATGCTATAATGAGTGCATTACAGTACAGATACCGTATAAAGACACAAAACTGATACATGCATGACAGATACAAACAGCCATATTACTCATGTAAAACATTACAGGAAGCTTTTCATGTTATCAGAATAGAAGAAAAGTAGAAAAGAAGAGCCTCTTTTCATGTTAAACTACTTAATCTCATGTTCCACATCCAGCTTAATCGGTCCATGAGAGCTCCATTACCTTGGCCGCGAAGCTATAACGGTCGGCAGCTTCATCAATCTACCAGAAAAGAAGAACATCACCATTAGAAAAGGCTTCAATAAGCTCTGCAAGTTGTGAAGTAGGGTAAGAATGGGACCATTTTCTGGGTCGGACGGCCAGCTCCATGACCTCCCTTTCGCTCGATGCGGGCGATGATCGGGTTGCTCTGTGGACTGCTGCCGAGACTTGTGCAGAGAACATATTGCATGGTCTTGAACAAGAAGAGAAAACAAATGTCAGTAGTTGATGTTGAAGATATAGGAGAGATGCAACATGATAAGCAGAGGCACAGTGTCAACAACATTGATTCAAGTAAACACATGCAATCTTAATACTGGAGAGCAACAATGATCTGGGCAACCCTTGCTTTATCTTTTACTTTGCATTGCTTCTACTGTTCCATCTGCTACTTGTAGTCACTGTGACAAGATCTTGATTTGCTGAGTTGCAGAATATAGAAAGATTTATGTGGGAATTTCTTCAATGATCTTAGAGAATTTTCCAGTCATTCAATTTGGAGACATGTATTCATACCTCTACTACTTTCAATGGGCATAGCATGTCATGCAGTACAACAAGAATGCAGAAAGTGGAAACATGGAACGCTTTAGAAATGCTGAAATAAAAAAGACAAGATAGATGAACTTACTGCAAGAAATTTGAGTGAATGCAAAGGCACGACACGATCATCATGATCAGCAGTCAACAGCATGGTGGATGGGTACTGAAGTCGATGGCCATCACCTTTCTCCCATGGCCTTTTTACATTGTGTAAAGGTGAGTACCTGAAGGCAAACAAGCATCATCGTGTAATAACTAAATGAGCAGAGAGCTTCAAGCTATGCAACCAGTGAAGATTGTGTGAATAAAGCATCATGATTTTAATAGCTTGATAAATATTAACAATTGTAATAAAATTAACACACATTACAAAGATTCAGAAATTTGTGGAAAGAAAAAAATGTTATTATACTTAATAAGCCAATGGAATTCTTCTTTGTTGTCTGAGCAACCAAAATCAGATGTCCATGCATGACCTGAACAAGAATAAAACTTGCATCAGAAAAGACGGCCAACATATATGTAATATCCATAGAAAATACTGGGGTAAGTCAAGGTTAACCTATAGTGAACTTGTGGAATCGGAGCATGTCCATCACACCAACATGAGCAAGAACACAACCAAAAAGATCAGGTCGCTGCCAACAAATGGTAGTATCTCAAGTTCATTATATTAAACATGAAGCATAGAACACAGGAACATAAAGTTGTATTAGGATCGTACCTGATTCATGCAAGCTGCAACAAGAAGCCCACCATTGCTTCTACCTTCGATGCATAGTTGTCTCGGATTGGTGTAACCATTAGAAACAAGAAACTCAGCAGAAGCTATGAAGTCATCAAAACAATTTTGTTTCTTTGACAGTGATCCAGCTTTGTGCCACTCTTCTCCATACTCACCACCACCACGAATATTGGCTATGCAGAACACAAATCCTAAGTTCCTTGTGAGAACAAGACGAGTCACATTAAATGAAGGTGTTAGGCTAATATTAAAGCCTCCGTAGCCATATAATAAACATGGATGTGATCCATCAAGTTGAATGTTCTTCTTCGAGACAATAAACATGGGTATCCTCGTGTCATCCTTGCTTGACACAAAGACCTAAAAACCACAATTAACAAAGAATAAGACAAATTTGATTGACCATAATACATAATCATAACTTTATATGCATAAACCACAAAAGGCATATATAGAAGAGTAGTTCAACTATGACTTCTGATTAGCTGCTGGGATGATATAATTTATAAGATAACCAAAAGAACTTATATGAAGAGCACCATTACCAATTTTCAAAATACAAAGACAAAAAAAAAAGCTTTTTGATTTGTAGAATCCTGGTTGCAGTTAATATCTGATTAATAAAGTCCAACTTTCACTTTTACAAGTATAAAATTAGCTTTAAAAAATGACAATTGGAATATGATGCGCACCTGTTTAACCTCAAAATCCTCACGATGAAAACCAGGAACAAAAGCTTCTCGGAAAATTTGCATCTCAGGAACTCCAGCAGCTAAATTGCACTTGTAGATGATTCCCGGAGTAAGGAAGCTAGTGAAGCCAATAAAAACATCACTATCTTCACGCTTACCAGAAATCCCATAGACAGTACCAATATCTACAGGTATCTCATGTAGCAAAGCTCCTGTTTCCAGGTCTCGCAACTGCAAACCATACTTGACGTCGCGAAGATAACTAACCAAAAGTTGGTTATTGTTCACAGCAGAGGCTGTTTCTAGCACATCTTTGTCATCCTCTGGCAGGACATCAGTCCATGACTCTGGCTCATTGAAGTCTACCCTCACTAATTTATATCTAGGTGCTCCTTTATTTGTCATAAAAGTGAACTTTGTGTCATCATTTGTTACAAAGAGATAGCGTGCTTCAAAATTATCAACAAGTTGGATAAATGGAAGCATTTCATTTCTCCCCTTGAAGCCTTCAAGACCATGTGGAAGCAAGGACAATTTGCAATAATACAATTTATTGGTAGGATTACAACCTTCCTCAATATACAGAAGAGCATACTGCAGATAGCAACAAAGAAATCTGGTCAACAAGGCTCATCTGTCTGATATTGAACCACACAATTACATATTTGCAGCGTTTGAATGGATTTGGGAAACTTGCGTCCTCAACAATTGTGCAGAGAAATATTGTATGACTCAATTTGCAAGTAGCAATTATCCAGGGCTCAGTTAGCAAGTAAAAATCTTCCAACATTACAAATTTGCTAGAACTAAAATGAAAAAAACAACATAAATATTGTGAAACCATTTTGATAATTTTTTTCGAGATTGCAATAATACTCGCCCTTCGTAAAAATAAGATCAAGAAATCATCCAAGTAGGCAATACCTAGTAGTTACGGATAGGTTCTTGTCATGTAGACATCCAGAACATGCTACAACATTTAGAGATGGATTTCATTATGGTATCTAATATAGGAGACTTATATACAAGATCAAAACCAAGTACATCTATTCCAACAGTAACTATGGGCAAAATTAAGGTGTAACAGACGCATGAATCAATAATTGCATATGAATGAGCACAGAACAATAGTTTTCCACAATTCATCATATGAACCAGAGAGAATCAATCCAGAAGTAATTACCTTGCCATCATCGGTGACATCAGTTCCATAAATATATTTTGGGTGCTCAGGATCTCTCCAGCACAATATATCCTCCGACTGATCCGTGCCCAAGAAATGGTAGTAGACCTCATGATTCAGATTAATGTTATTCTCAGTCCCAGCATCCAATTCATGTCCTTCTCTATGGATTATCAACATTCAAGATTCGACACAATCAGAAGAAGATCATCATGTGAACCTTTTTTTTAATCTGTGGTTATATAGACATGGATAGTGATTAATCAACTAAATCTAGCTTACCTTGGAGCTGGATATCGACAGTAGAAAAATCCTTTCCCATCTTTTGTCCAGCTAATTGATGAGAATTTCACCTATAACAAGGGGAAAACACATCAGTGATCACATATGATACTGAAAAGGAAACAAAAACTAGAGTCTACCTCTATGCTTGTTTTACTCACCCATGATAGTGTATCAAGCTCAGGTTGCTTATCCTCGATCCGCATTACCTTTACTGTAACCCAATCACTGCCGCTCGAACTAAGCCCATAGGCCAAATACTTGCCATCCTTGCTGACAGAAGACAAGGTGAGAGCCACCGTGCCATCATCACTGAGCTTGTTCGGATCCAACAGAACCTCTGCCTCTCCATCCAAATCTTTCTGTCAATTCGAACAAACAGAGAGAGAGAGAGAGAGAGAGAGAATGATTAAAAGGCAAAGAAAATGACAAAAATAGGCAAACTTGGAGACGGCTATGCGATTTAACAAGAAGCCCTCCAGAGATAAACTTAGCAACTCGGTATGATGTAAATCATCCCATCGAAAGAACCAAAAACCAAGATCGTAGGAACACATACTAACGCCTCCAAGAACCATTCGGGAAAACATAGCAAAAGAGCAAAAGGAAATAGTGGGAAGCATAAAAGAAATGCTGAGTTGACCACAAGATTCCTCGTTTCAACGCAGATAAATCCAAGCATCAGAAACACAAGAACGCGGGTCATAAAAATAGTTCGCCAAGATTCGGGCTTTGAGAGAGTTTTGGCCTCCGTCGGAACCCAAACTACCTGAACATAGAGAACGCTCTGCGCCTGAAGGCCAGTATTGTGGAAGTAGAAGTACTTCCCACCGCGCTTAAAAGGCGTGTCGTACCGCGGGTGGTCGAGCAACGCCGTAATCCGCCGCCGGAGCCTTTCCCTCTCCTCGCATTTCTCCAGCACCGAGTCGGTGAGCCTCGCCTGCCTCTCCACGAACTCCTTCACCTCCTCCGACTCCGGATCCTCCAACCTGCGCTCGAGGCACCGTTTAAGGAGCGGCCTTCCTCACAAGACAAGGCACCCAAACCGAAAATATTCGATTTTTACGCAAGAGGACGGGGGTCACGGATTCACCCACCATCTGTAAGGGTCGGCAATAAGGACGCCATGGTAATCATCGACGACAGACTCGTCGCGGCGGGCCGGCGGGTAGCTGAGGGGCAGCAAAGCTTCCCGCGGGGCGGCGAGGGATCCCATTGCAGTATGGGGCTCGGAGGCGCTGGCGGCGGGCGTGAGGGAGGAGGAGGAGAGAGGAGGGAAGCTATATAAGGAGGGAAGGGAGAATAATGGCGGGGGCAATGGCGCGCGAATGACGACATTGGCGGGGCGTGGACGCTCGGTATGCGGTCGGTGACGGCTTCAGGAAGCGAAAGCGTCGTGGAGAGCGAGAGCCGGTGTCCCAAGCAAGGCGGAATTGTGTGCAATGGTGTCGCCATGGTGTCGCGAGCTGTGTCGCCATCGTTTTACATGGACACTTGTGTTCCCAATGGGGACATGGTAGTGGATTCCACTATCGACGAGACGGCCCAAGGACAGAATAAGGCCAGTAGTCCATCACAACTCGACAGTCCGATAGCCTTGCATTCTTAACTCTCATCCGCTAAAGCATATATATATATATCTCCCACCACCAAGGCACCGAATCTTTCGGACGCATGCATTGTTGTCATCAGATTCCTTGTCTGCGTCGTTGAAGATCCATCTCGTGGTGGGAATCTTTCTGCTGATCTGGCGGTTCTCGACGGCGAAAGACCGTGCAACCCACGCACCTTTAGATGCGTGCAAGATCGGGACCAGCGCAAGCGACGCAGGGACGATCGAGATCCGCTGCGGTCTTCGTCACAGAATGACACTCCCATACCACTCTTTCATCCTCGATGATGTATCTTTCGCCAATCGAACTACACTCAATCAGTCGGCCTTAAGATAGGAATAGAAATGAAGCTGACCCATAGCCGAACTATTTTTGTTTGTTTATGCAATAATTTACTCGGAGGAAATAACTTCTTTGAACTTATGTGTCACATTTGGATTGATAAATATAGTTCCTGACAAATCTTTTCTCTTTCCATCCCAATTTTAGCTTATGCCATCACATCTCATGTTGGATTTTGGAAGTCGATGTCTAACTACATTTGATTGAGGAATCGCAGACAAGGTTTATAGATCACATGCAAACGACGTTTTTGATAAAAGGATATTATATAATATATATATATTAAAAATATTATAAATAAATAGGACTAAAAAGCCTGCCACAAGAAGACAGGGAATATTAAAAAGTAAATATTTATGGAGAGATAGCATAAATCCGATTCTACGAGCACAAATTCGCATCATCTCCTCTTCAATTACGTGACAGTGAAGCAAGAATTTATTTCAAATGATCATGACAATTAACACTCTGCAATTTTATGTGTATTTGTATTTTGATTGGAGTGATGAACAATGCATCAAACAGTTCATGTCTGAATTATCTCAAATATGAAATCTACTAAATAAATTTAAATGTCAAATTTATTTTCTTGAATTTTGCACGTAAAAGGTTAATAAGTGTATATTGTGAGTTCAGACACACTCATATTGGCACAATTGAATTAAAACAGCCATTAAATTGTATCTTTACAATAAGGACCAAGTATTATGTGCATGATTCAGCTTACTCTAGGGCTTGTTTTAGGAACAATATGACAATAAGAAATCCAAAAAAATCCATAAATATGAGAATTGGAAAGAGGCATACTCCTTTTGGCAGGTTGGAATTTAAATTTTTAGTGTAATTTTTACATGGTGAATCATAATCCAAAACAATATAATGAAGATAAATAGAGGAGTTGCTGAAAGTTAACATTAATCTGTATGATGGCCATGAATCTTATACCCATTTGCGAAAACCAACAATTCCAACACAATTAACTCATTGCATTTGTCAGTGGCTTATATCATATTTTGGGTGAGAATGCTGCAAATGGCAAGCTATCTAATAAGGGGAGCATATGATGGATTACCAGTTTGAGATGACACACCACATCTTCAGATCAACCTGAAAGCATTATTTTCTGATGAGTATACTGAAAAGAATTGTATTGTCTGATGTGATAAGTTTTTGTGGTCCAACAGGATGCAACTCATAAGGGAAGAGGGTAGGAAAGAGAAGGTTGATGCATCTTCTGTGCAAAGAGACAACTACGAGCAATTATTCCACCACCAAAAGCATGTTGGAACTCACTTTCAGCAGCTGCTGCAGGCTGAAACAATGAATGCCTTCTGAGCTCCACAGGCTCCTGGCAACATTGACCACTTAATATGGATCAAGAACGGTTCAAGCTGCTCATTATTAGGTGACAACTTCAAGAGAGATTACTATGCTAGCACAAGAGAATGATGATCTCAATGCCCCTCCACTGCCAAATGGTAAAGATCAAACGTCCTACAGCTGTTCATGCATTCCTCTTCCTCTTGACCCATTAATGCTCATGAGAACAGCACCTTCTCCCGGGTTGAATCTTAACATCAAGTTTCTAATGCATGCATGTTGTTTTCGGAATCACAAGTTCAACAAGAAGATACAAAAAGACTGGAATATATTGATTGCATTTACATTTGAGGTTTCTAAGGGAAATGAAACATAGAAGCCAAAATAATTCAGTGATGTGCATATATATGATATGATATGATGATATGAACTTGTCATTGTGAAATTGAAGAGCTTACTGTTTCTGTTTTCCAAATAGGAAGAAATGTGGTGTGTTTTCTGAAACAAAAATAAGAATATAAATCACATGCTATCTTATCTCAACCAGCCTAATGATGAATAGGGACATATATGCATATGCATGGAGCTGTCATTGCACAAAAGAGTTCATCCAAAACCCAAATCAAAACATAACTATAAGGAAGATGATGTTCAAGTACATGTACTCCTCGTTCTTTAAGGTTAATCTTCGACTATTAGACAGACAAAAGAAAGAACAAACCTTTGTCATTGTCAGGCATTCGTTTCTCTCTAGCATGGGTAAAAGATCATGGAACCCTAACAGTGGTGATGATCCTGCATTTTTCTGAAAGCCTGCAATGAAACCAAGAAATAGAAACAAACAAGATCTTATGTTCGTGATTTTGTTACATTTTTAATTAGTTTTATTCTAAGATTGCAACTGGAAACAAATAGCTAAGAACAAGACGAAAGTAAATATCTGCAACACATTTCTGAAACTTCAAGAATAGATCATGAACTGGTCCTTGTGTAGATTTCTGGAAAAGATCTCAGCATTCCTGAGACAGTTTAACTCACTATGATGGCAAAAGGTGGTGCAAGAAAGAAGATCGAAGAATGATTTTGTTCCCCTTTTTCTAGTAAAAAAGAACCCCAAAAAAATCAGTGAGAGAAAATGGATAGGGAAAAAAAAGAAATATTTTTCATGAGAGAGAAAATCGAAAGGAATTAGGGTTCACGATGAGATATTTATTCTTGTGTCTTCTTCTACTGCAAAGTCTTCTTCCTATCTCTCGTTCCCACTCTCGCCCTACATCAGATCTGAGATTGGAACGCTCCTGAAATATTAGCACAGGAATACCAGTAAAGCATCAACAGGAATGGCTGAGAGAGGAAACAAGCAAAACCAAGCAAAGCTAAAAGATCCCGTGTGTAATCATTCCTGGAGCGCGGAGGCAAATCGAAACAGCCCATTTAATTCCAACATCCAACGATGACATACGATAGCAGCCAAGAAGGGAAGACCTTCCTTCATGCTAACAAAGGAAACGTAAGGTCATGAAACACTAGAAAGCCCAAAAGACCTGTGGAAGGACTGCATATGTTCGATCTTCAACTTTACCTTCCGGTGCATGTTTTGTGTACTTCTATGAGAAGGATCCAAGTGCTCGGTTGCAAGAAAAGATATGTCACATGAGCTTTACAAAGAGAAGCTAGCAGAGTTCAGTTGGCAGGATGCCCACCTCCATCCGTATGCTTCTCCTTGTTCATGAGAGATGGATGTGGCTGGAGGTGGACAGAATGCCAATCACCTCTGCGAGCAACCCTTTGATAAGCCCACATGACACAGAGTAGATCACATACCACTGCCTCAAGCTGATGATACTTCTCACCGAGAGAGGAGGATAGATATAGACGGTATTTATACACGGAGAGAGAAAGAGAGAGAGAGAGAGAGGGGGAGGGGAAGGGGGAGGGCAAATTTACTACCAAATTAAAGAGGGTGAAAATGAGAGGACTACTGTGGGTGAGGATGGGATTATTCTTCTTGTGACGTACGTAACGACAGACAAGATGAGATGACTGTTCTGTGGCGAGGAAGGATTCAATCATCTATCCCATTCTTTCCTCTCAAACCATCCTTGAGAAACGTGAACGAGATGGTGGGTGGGTGGATGGCTGTGGGCGAGAGAGAGAGAGAGAGAGAGAGAAAAGAGATCAAAACTTGCCTGCCATCTGCCCTCCTTCTAATCCCGCTCTTCCCCTCACTCGTAACGCCATTTCTCAACCACCAGAACGGGAACAGAGGCCATCTTCTGAAGCAGATAGGAAAATACCTTAAAGAACAACTACAAACCTAGTGGGGTAGTGCTGATTAATGGAACTGGAACTGACATGGCGATGGACCGCAAAGGAACCACCTGAGGAAGATTTGGTGCGTGGTCTTTGTCACTGAACAAAAAGATAAAAACTCCATTGAATTGGATGGATGAGTGCACTGTGAGGCAGACACCAAAAGCCATCAATTACTCCCATTCTCTCCTCACTTGCCCTAACTTTCCAAAAGTAAAATTATTAACAGTCAAAGAAATGGTTGACTACTGTGGACCTACGACCACCTTAAAAAGAATTCACCGCAGTGCTGTCACACTTGCTCTCTCTAAGAAGAACAGGCAATCTCTTCTTATGATTCTGATGGTTTTCTTTTTTCCTTTCTCGTTATTAGTTGTTTACTCGGCTGATATATTAGACGTGAAGATATTTGTAGGAGGATAGATTATAAAAGATGATCAAGAAAATAGTTCTTCATTGGTAAATATCAAAAAGTCAAACAATATATATCCGAATTTAATTTACAATCTATCAACTGAAAATTTTAAAATAAATTAGTATCATGAATTTAATAATCAGAGTCAGCTTGGTGTGCGAATAAACTTAGTCATACTATCGATCAAATTATAATTATAAATAAAGTTGAACATACTACCTATCCTTATTAATAATAAATTAGAAGATATTCGTGTGAGAAGAGATCTAAAAAAATGATTAGAAAAATAATCTAATAAATAAATATCAAAAAAATTAAATATTATACATATATATATATCTGAGTTTAACCCATAATCTATCCATTTAAGTCGTTTGTAAAAATATAATAATATAATCTGTGATAGTTCTTCAAGACTGAGCCTCTAAATTATTAATAATCATGTAAGAAGATTAATTCCTGTTTCTTTGAGTCTACTTGTATATATTCCACATCTTACACAAGAACAGACTATTTCTCTCCACTATAAATTAACACACTCCTAGAGACTGTTCCATAGTTTGAATACTCTTGGCATTGATTACTTCTGTCTTTATCGGACGTTATTAGTTTGTGCATGATATATAAATCAACAATTTCATGAACAAGATGCATTTCTCCTTATATCCCACCTTGTTTTACCACCATCTTTGGGAACAAGCAAAAAGAAAAGCAATAGATACAGTTATCTTCCACTTCAAACCCAGGAGGGTTCACAATCCAGCATCCTTTACCATTGTGTTGGGAGGGAAGAGGAGGTCATTGAAGAAGGAACAGGAGCCAGCAGCGCAATCCCTCCTTTTTGTCTTGTGATCTGCCACCATTCATGATGCCCACAACCCCACCCCCACCGTCACCTATCACTAACAATCCTCGGTTGCACACCAGCTCCTTTGCCGGTTTCTCCCCATGCATTTAATCCTCATCAATTCTACCTCACCAACCGATGTCCAACACCATGGAAATGAGAGATTAGACAAAGTGGGGAAGTACAGCACACCCCTTGTACCCACTCTTGAAATGGTTTACTCCTTCTTCTTCTTCCTTGGCTGACCTTATAAATGCTCTCAGAAAGCGTTAGAGGTGAGGCATGTGAATTACACCTTCAACCTTATACGACGTCTGTGTCCTTGCATGGAACTCAAATGACCACCTGGTGCTCGAGGTCTTCCCACATTAATTTTCCAGTGAAATCCAAGGAATCAGAATACGGATCCAGTGTTCTACTTTGACATGACTCTTCCTCAGCAGTTATATCCACCAAGTGACATGCTCAAACGAAGGCGAAGAATTCAAGGCTAGCCGGACTTGCTTCTGCAGAACGACCAAGCCGTGCATGCCATATCACTTTCTTTGATTGGCGAACCAAACTGGTTGGCTGCCTCACTTTAGTCCTGGTGAGTAAATTAGATGGAGACTTACTGACACTCGAATGCATCACCACAATATTAAGCATTTAATTAATGTTTTGATGGCGTCTTAACCGATGATATAGCTTAATTCATCTGATATCAGTATAGTAACAGAAATTAAACCACAAGACAGTCGACAAGAGAATCAATAAAGTATAAATAGTATCATTTAGTTATATAATCTGACATCGATATAGTCAAATATGATAAATCTAAAAATAAAGTACATCAATTTTATGTAATTATTATAATACTGTATTTTAAGTCTCATGGTGCATAAGAAATGATCATTACTTGTTACAATCCATATTATTTTTTTTGCTCTAAGGATAAAAGTATGAAGATGGATTTTATCTAAGATGTGTGTTAAGGATTCAAAAGTTTATCTGTAAAATATTAAATATATGAGCTAATTAGTAAAAAACAAGTGTAAATATAATTTAAATTGTTAAATATGTATGTTCATGCGCGATTAAAATAATGATAGTAGATAATAGAAAAATATTATTGTTTAGTATATAAATATATATTGAAAGAAAAAATATATAAAAATGTAGAGAAAAAGGATGGCACAGAGGAGAGCTCAAAAGTGACGGCCGTAACACCAAATCTTTGATACAGAGAGAGAGAACGAGAAAAGAAGATCAAAAGTGACGGCTGTAACACAAATCTTGGTATGAATGCGGCTTAAAATCACAGTTATGGAAGTGTCAGGTGAGGGGACAAGCGCAAATAAGCGTGGCGAGACGCAAAGATTGGTCTGCTGTGTTGGAGGTGGTGACAAGAAAAGGAGCAAAATCTCATGATGAGAATCCCATGGCAATCATATGCACCGCTGACCATCTCTCTCTCTATCTTCTTTCTCTAACCATGGCGCTTCTCGTTAGCTTTTCCCTCCTTTCTTCTGATCGAATTGAAGAAACATGATAAGCTCAGCCAGAAAGTACTACACAGCAAGTGGGTACGTCAGACAGGTTGCCGCTGGATGGTATTTATGCCATCCCAATTCCCACCTGCTCCAACTGTTCACCGGTTGACCCTGCGATTGCTGCAGTATGTGGTGGTGTTCCGACTGCATCGAGACTCACCATTCATCGTTCAGTAGGCAGCTTTAGTCTCCATGCCACCCTGCAACGAGATGCATGTAAATATATATATGTATGGATCTATCATTGGGACAACTGCTTGGAGACAGGATACGATAAGATGATTTGATGCTTGATCGGCGATGGTGCTTTTACTCCAAAAGAGGCGGGGTTCGATTTGCTGTGATTGGAGTAGCTTATGCATACGTTTTCCTTTGAGTACTTGAATACCTATGTGGAGTGCAGACATAGCGAGGTCCTCACGGACGTACTCCACCTGTGGGATCATATCTACTGCAGAAGATTTCAGAAAGAACTCTCTCCTTGCTTGCTCTAAGTAGGAACACCAGAGACAGAGAGAGAGACAGAGAGAGAGCGAGACTCGCAACTGCTGCAATCAAAGCGCTTCGTTACTTTGTACTGGATTGGAGAATGGAGTCAACAACACGTCGCATGTGAAGTTTGACTTAGTCCTCGTTTTAGCCAACGATACCGGTCGTGTTTATGGCCTCACCCACCAAAACAATGATGTGTTAGCTTAAGAACGTGTCGACCAGTTCTATATATATATATATATTTGTGTGTGTGTGTGAATCATGAGCCGTACGATTCAACAAGAGGTCCTAAGCGAAACCAAATCATGATAACAGAGGAAGACTGTGTCGACATGCAAGTGGAGGAAGCATGCATTTCCATGTATTCGCAACTCTCGGTTTGAATTTAACGCGGATTCAATTCAACAATCCTTGATTGTGTGGAAGACGTGATCAAATCCGTAATATATTGTCTGGTTCTCACCATCAACACCTGCATGCACTGCATCAAATACATCACACTGAGAAGATGAACAAGAGGAGGAAACAGGAATAAGATGGTGGAGAACAGGAGAAGTCGCCGGGGGTCTTATGCCGGCGAGGATTCTGGAGACGGCCATGGAGATGGGAGGGCCGTACACCGCGTCCTCTGGTTTTTGTCAGCAGAGAGAGACAGATAATGGAATCTATTTATTGCTTTAAAATGCTGATAACGTCAAGCTTATGATAGGTTGGTTCAGATTGAATTGTATTCAAGTTTCAACCATGAACAATTACCCTCAACCTACATCAGATCTCAATTTTGTGGTCTCATAGTATCGGAATTGTTTGACTCCAGTTGGATCGTGTTAGGATCTGATTGAAATCAAAACATAAAAGGAATAAGCTATCTTTACAATGAAGGATTGGAATTAGGAGCTTCTCATTGGAAAGAAATGTAATCTAAATAATATGAAATAGCAAAAATGTAGGTGGATGAGTCAGCCTTGTGATTCTTTTTATGGCTGATATGGTCTCTCACATATCCCACGTACACAAGGATCCTGAAATTATCCAAAGGTTATCCGGTCCACTTAGAAATTATTTTGATCTATATGGCTGGTGATATGAAAAGAACAGGTTCACAGTGGGATAACAACATTAGTACCTGAGTTGCAGTGCGGAGTCATCAATCACAGCAAACTCAGTGTCACGGCCACCGCGAGAAGTTTGGAATGAGAGAGTTGCAAGCAGGCTTAGATGTAATCCAGAGAGATGGCAACAGAACTGCATGCACTAAGGAGTGAGGAATGAAAAGAGTGCTGAGATATTGGCGCGGCTCAATCAGAATGCAATCTGCAAGGCGTTTGCTTTGCCTTCTCGCTGATGCATTCTGAGTGAGCCGGACCAACACCACAATAGCCCTTTCATGGTTGATTCCTCTCCTATCTCTCCAACTGTGTGAGAGAGAGGATGTTGCGTTCCTTCTTCCAAGTGGAATATCTGGACTGATCAAACTCAACTCTCACCTGATCTCTTGGGGAAAAAAGCTTAAGGTTGGTGGTAGAAGATGAAGAGGGGAGAGAGATGGAGTGATAGGGGTAGAGGAGGGACGGAATGCCATGGAGATTAAGGTGGTGGGTATGTTGTGGCGAAGCATTTAAAACACGAGACCACCAAAGGAGATAGAGACAGCTGCTGCAGGATTCATGGCGAATGACTTCCTAACAGTGTTCTCTCCGTCCCTCCCGCTCACCGATATATGACTGCCATTTGTGGTGGTTCAGTACATCAAAGAGATCACATTCTCTCGCGTTCCTTCTGCATCTACTCTGCACCGACAGCTTTTGAGGTTTTACCCCTCCAGCCATTACTGCTGAGCTCTGAGCAACACAGGCTCTTGCATATGGAGAGAGGGAGGAGCAAAAGAGAACGTAAAGTTTCCACATCCAAGCAAGATGGGTTGATCTAAATGCTGTTAAATGAATGCCATGTGTGTGGACAGTGACCAGGCTTCGAGCTCTTCTCCAATGTTCACATCATATATTTATAGACCACATTAATCAGAAGAAGATGCAACCAAAATACAGAAACGACTCAATGAGTTCCAAACACACTCGCCAAATCTGTCCTAATCGAGCATTTAATGAAAACTTGATATCAGGAGTTCTTCACGTTTGAAGGGTGAATGATTAGTCGAACAAGACAATATGTTGCCATCGACATTTATTAGATGGGGTCCAACTCGCTGGTAACCATGAAAGAGGGGAAGGAATGAAGTGGTTCATAGTAACTAAACAATGTATGTTATGCACTCTCATGGTTGGTTAGCAATCGAATTACCAGTTCGGAAACAGAGAGAAACAGAGACGCGCAAGCCGACCCGCGGAACGAGTTTGGTAACGCTTTTCTCCGAACCGTTATATAGAAGGAAGAGGGGTCATTGGACACGCGTACGGCCCACAGACTACAGCTTAGGCCCACGAGTTAATGCCCACGGCCCACGTGGAAGTCTGCTCTAATGATTCTTTTGGCTCTTCGCCCCTTGCGCCGCCGTCTCTTATTACGTCACCACCTCGACGCGGTCGAGATGGCGGCCGTATCCTCCGCCCGCCAGCGCTGAAGCTCTCTCCTTCTCCTGAACCGCCATCTCCCGAGTTGATACCCAAGGATGCCGTCCTCTACCAGCACGAGGCCTGCCCCCTCTGTAACAAGGTTAAAGGTGATTACTTGGTTTCTTTTGTAGTCTTGATCGGTGAGTACCTTACATTGATTTGAAGCAATCACCAACAAATTTAGCTACTTAGTGTTGATTTGTTCATCTTCCTACGGAATGCATGGCTCCGGGTTTATTGGGTGAGAGTGATGGTCTTAGCAGATTCCGTGATTAGCGAGACACCGTAACTTAGCAGCATAATGGAAAAGAACGAGTAATTGGTTACTTTATTCGTTTAGAACACAAACCATAGTTTCTTTTGGATGTAAGTAGGCGCAAGAGATACCAAAACAATCTGAGAACATGAGTACAATGTGTAATATAAAGGTGTGAGTTTTGCACTTTCATTTGGTTCGGTGCTTTCTTCGTTTAACAAAGATACTGTAATAGGTCGTCATATTTGGTTCCTTGAAAGATTCTCATTGTTGTATTGCTTAATTTCAGCTTTGGGTGTGCAACTGCATGTACACATTTTGATATTTTTACAATGATTTATGTGCCATAATATTTTGTAATTTCAGCTTCGTCATGGTCATTGACATGTTTTCTACTTTATGCATAGCAAAACTTTCAGTAAACTATGTGAAAACTAGAAAATTTATGCATTAAAAAAAAGATACACAAAGGCTGCTTGTTGTATACTTATTCAGACTACTGAATTGCATTATGAAAAATTGCCATTTCATTATAGATGTTCAGTTTGAATTGTAATAATTGGATGTATTGCTAATGCTATGATACATATTTTGCCCAAATGCAGATGGGTTGATGATCACCAAACATATACAGAACTACCTTGGAGGTTTTAGAATCCTTTGATTACATGTCTAAGCATGGTAAGCTTAGTGTCTGTTTTATATGTTCAGAGATAATTCTTAAGATTACAATTTAGTCATTCAAGCCAAGATTCTTATATATTTGAAATTCGCAAGATTAGTGTTAGTGTCTTAACAATGTGTTATATAGTATGCGGAGTAGTACTACTAGAATTTGTTGTAACCAGCTTAATAAGAAGTCGTGATGGATTCCACAACCCAAACCAATCTCAGTTTTCTGTCGGCTTATCCTTTTCTTTTTCTTTCCTTTGGATGTGCTTCAGTTTTTGGTTGGTTATTCGTTCTATGTAGGTTTTGGCTACTTCAGGTTTGGTCATATGGCATACGCATATTATGCAATACGACTGGATATGCATATAAAGCATTATAGGTCACATTTTTAGCACATTGATTTTTCTAAGCCGAATTTATGTGACTATTTTTGATGTACCATAAAAACACTTAAAACACAGTCTTCTTGGACCTTATCTTATTTACAACTTCAAAAATAACTCCAAAAGCTATATGACTACAATCTCTCGAAGAGTCCCAGTCGAGCCTGAATCATTCTACATGTATGTATTAAGAGTTCTCTGAGCAGCCAAACACAACTTATAGATGGGTGTAGTCAGCTCTGAATAAATTCCAACTGTGGCATTTTGTTACACATATCTAATAAGAGTTCTACATGTATGTGTGTATTAAGAGTTATCTGAATCGTTCTACATGTATGTATTAAGAGTTCTCTGAGCAGCCAAATACAACTTATAGATGGTTGTAGTCAGGTCTGAATAAATTCCAACTGTGGCATTTTGTTACACATATCTAATAAGAGTTGTATGAGCAGCTAAATACAACTTATAGATGGGCATAGTCAGCCTGAATTCAAATACCTAATCGACTCCTAAAACTCGTTAAAACAGAAATGATCTGAATGAAAATAAATGTACTAAATTTACAGTTGATTTCTACTAATTATAATTGTTCAGAAACTATAGACAGTTCTATATTTCTCAGACAAGATTCTGTTTCAAGTCTGATTTCGTTGCAATGTCTCATATCAGACAATCTTGATTGTCTGAAATTTCATGGTTGGTTCTACATAATATATAATATTTTCTTGGCTAGTTATCAAATACCTTATTGGTTTTATGGGTGAATTACTTTTGTGTCATGCTGAACTACTGAATGAGACTCAGATGTTTAAGATTAGTCACTGAAAAATGGTCCCTGATATCTATGATAGAGTTGCTTGTCTCCTAACACTATACATTGTTGTAAATTCATTCTGATCTGCTTAGACTTATGTCGATTTCTGGCTGGATTTCTATAAAGCAGTTTACCAAATAATTTTAGATAAAAGCTACATAATTCCTGGCCAAGAAGCCTATAATTGCAGGAAACTTCAGCACTCCGGAGAGATTCACCGCAAAATATACTGGAGCTGCAATCATGCTCATGGCGTCCAAGAAGCTGAAGAAGCATATAACATCACCTGCTCTACATGAAGCTGCACAAACATGGACACAGCTCTCGATGGCAGAGGTACGAAGATTCTTTGTTTATTTGATTGGTGGCTAGTTTTCGCCATGTTCGCATCAGGTGGTTCAAAGACTAATTTAGCCAACCTTGCTGTCTTTGGTGTTGTGAGACCGATACATCCCTAAAGGCCGGCAAAGACATGGTGGAGAAGACTAAAATTGGTGATCGGTACCAGAGGATGGAAATGGCTGTTGAAGAGTCTACAAGGAAAGCACTGAGACGAGAGGAAAAGAATGGTAGAGATTACAGAAAAAGAAATAACTCGAATTAACACAATCACATACTTTCGACTATACATGAACGATCTACTAAAAAGGGGGAAAAGAATAAATATATTCATAAAAACCACAAGAACGATGCTCTAACACAACACCACCACTCTGCGGACTGTTATTGGCATGACCAAAAGCTTAATCGAGGGGCTGGCTCTTCGGCCTTCACATGACGCTGCAGTTGTTGGGGTTGTCGTCGCTGAACGCCGTGGTGTACCTCACCTCCGTGGAGCTCGCGCGGGCGAGCGGGGCCGCGACCGGGTCGTCCACCATGTTCCGCACGTACCCCGGCGGCGCCTTCTTGTCGTAGGTCCCCGGCGCGTAGGGGTGGGCGACGACGTCGTACGGCACGTACGGCCACGGCTCCGCCTTCTTCCCGGTCTTCCACGCCACCCTCCTTATCACCTTCTTCGGGTCCACGTACCCTACCACCGTCACCTTGTGCTGCTTCGGCTCGATCTCTACGCTGCTCACCCCTGCAAACACAAGCACTTCAGAAGGATCAAATCGGGGAAGAGAGAAGCAAGTACGGTCTTCAAACCTTTCATGCCTTCCACTGCTTTCCTGACCTTCCTCTCGCACCCTTCGCAGTCCATCCTCACCTTTATCTCCACCGTCTGCGTCCATCAACGATTCACACATCATATACTCGATCTCCAGGGCAGGAAGGAGACTAATAAGAGCAGGTAAACCTCTGTGCTTACCTGCAACTGGTTCTTCTTCTTGAACTTGTTGTGACTGCTCGGGAACGAACAGATCTCAGAGATGTGTTCCAGAAAACCCATTCTTCCTGCTCTCTCTCTCTCTCTCTCTCTCTGTCTCTGAAAGATCTAACAACTAGAGAAGGCCGCTAATGTTGGGAAAGCGGATTGATGGGACGTGGTTTACCAGCGGCAAGAGAAACACAAAAATCTGGATCAACCTAGACACATCCATGGCTTAAATAAGCACAGGTTATCCTTTACAGCATGGCCACATGAAGCAGCATCTGCCCGACCGCTTTGCCGGAGATTTCGGTGGAATCACACGGGCCCTTCCGCATGCCCATCGAGCGGTATATTCCTTTTCTTTTTACCCTGGTGCTCGTCACTGTCGATAGGTCAGGTGACAGATGTTGTTCAGTGATCAGTGCAGACCGGAAGCCACGTACCATCACCACTGCTCGACGCGAAGGAGAAAGTCCAGAAACTGGCTCAGGCACGGGTTACCGACATAGATGGTCGCCGACAAGGAGATGGGATTGGCTCGAGTCGTTGGGCTTCTCTTGTTTCCATATGGACGCTTGTTCTGTGACGGTGAAGCGCGTTGAAGACGAGGCATTTGGGGCGGGACAACTGTGTGGTGGAAGTGCACACGGCTGCCTGGGAATGCGATACTGTTGTCTCGACTCGGGTCAGTCCATCGAGTTCTTGGTTTACATTCATCCCCCTCACACCGGCCCGTTCGGTGATAGCGAAGTTGTTCAGCCTCTATTGTCAATAAAATAAAATATTTTATTCAATTATTCTTATACTAAGTTTTCATTTGGGTAGAGCGATGCTTACTCTCGTATATTCATCGGTTGGTAATTCGCTACACATTAAAATACAAGATTCAATAATATTGCTCGCAAACATGTGAGGAGCATAGATTAATAGATACTGAGATTAAACATAGTATACCATAAACTAATTCATAATAATATTAATTAAAGATTAAAATAATAATTTAAAAGTTGAATATATCTAATCGTATAAATATATCTAGATTTTTATATGATTTAATTTATTTTAATTTTAAAACATATAGCTATGATATCAATTATAAGTATAAACATAATAATAATACTTCTGTTATATGAAAAAACTAAAATTAAATTAAATAATCATTGATTGAAGTTTAAATATATGTACTTTTCGATGTCATTCAGATCTTTATATGATTTGTAAGTGTATTATTGTTTGATTTAAAGGTGGCTATAGTAATACCGTAAAGAAAACTAGATTTATTTTTTCTTCTATTACTATTATTTTACCCAACTACCATGAGCAATGGAATAATGGAATATGGATTAAGAGAGGATGAGAAAATATTTATAATTTTTCTTCTATATGTTGAGATCCTAAAAGATCCTTTTAATTTATAAGCGAAATAAATAATTGTGAAATCCTTTTATCCAGTTAAACATCTAAGAACCTTATTGACCACACCCATAAATTCATAGAAAAAAGAAGATTTAAATGGAGAGAAGGAACGTAGCAAAGAGTGTCATTCAATCATACATTGTTTACAGTATACGACTTAATCCTTGAATCTCTTGGGTAATCATAATTGCCAGCAACACATCAAAACGTAAACGATAAACACAAAACCTGATGCCATTCCAATGGCAAATGGCAACCCCATGAAAGCAATTTTATCTTCATCGACATCACCTTCCTTCTGATACGTTGCCTTCACAGGTTCGCAGAAAGGCAACGAATCACTGTAGAGACCTGGATTTCCTTCGAAGCTAGAACAGGGGAAGGTCGAGAACTGACCTCCTATTGGAATTAGTCCTCGTAAGTGATTGAAAGCTACACTGAAAAAGGAAAGAAAAGAAAGCCCGGTGAGGGAGGATGGAATGCTCCCTGACAGATTGTTGAAAGACAAATCCAACCTCTCCAAATTGACCATGCCTGACAGTTCTTCTGGAATGGAACCTGACAAATTGTTCCAACTTAGATCCAGCCAATGAAGATACCTCAGATTTCCAAACTCCTTCAAAATTGATCCATTCAATCTGTTATAACTCAACTTCACTGTTGGTGGCAAGTCTGTATAATGCTTATACTTCAGTGGCTCAAGAATCCGTCCGTTGCTGCTCCAGCCAAATATCGGGAATTCAATGGAAGAATCATTGCCATGATGCAGAGAAATCTCTGGCATAAGGCTCTTTAGCTCTGCCAAGGAAGCAGGGATCTCCCCGTAGAGCGCGTTATTTGCCAAGTCCAACAAAAAGAGATGATCAAACCTTCCAAGCCATGACGGTATTTCTCCGGTCAAACGGTTCCATGATAAATTCAAAGCACTTAACGCTTCGCAATTCCTCAGCCATGAGGGGATACGACCAGTCAAAGCACAATTAACGATGCCCATGGCTTGTAAGCTATGGAATCCTCGGATTCCGGTCGTCGGCATTTCCTCACCTTGGAAGTTCCAGGAAAGAGCAAGAACCCTCAGGTCATGGCACTCCTGAAGAACTCCTAAAGCCTGCGAGATATTGGAGAGGCTATTGGCAATCAGATTCAAGTAGGAGAGGGACCGAAGTCTGCAGAGCTTCTCTGGGACCTGTCCGCTAAGGTTGTTTCGAGACAGATTCAAGATCTTCAATGCCTTGCAAGAAGAGAGAGCCTCGGGGATGAGCCCCTGCAACCTATTCCATCCGAGGTTGAGGGTGGTAAGACGATCGAGTCGTCGAAAGTCGAGGTCGATGCGACCGCCAAGCGAATTGTTCCATAAATCAAGCACGGTAAGCATCGAGCAGGAGGACAGCGAAGTTGGCAGTCGGCCGACAAATCCATTAGATTTGCCGGAGAGGACCTCGAGCTTTCGCAGGTCGTGAAACACATCAGGAATGTTCCCGGTAAATCCGTTGCTGGAGACAACCAAACGGGACAGGTTCGAGAGGTTGCCTATACCCGGTGGCAGCTCTCCCGACAAGTGGTTGCTGCTGAGGTCGAGCACCTCCAAGAGCTTCGAGCGGAGCAGCTCCGGCGGGATGGAGCCTCGGAAGGAGTTGCTTGAGAGGTTGAGGAAGCTCAGCTTGTCCAAACCAGCCAGGGATGGTGAGAGGACCCCTTCGAGGCCCTTCCCCGACAAATCGAGACCGACGACGCTTACGGCGC